>CM060708.1:19988713-20115412 GCA_030686995.1 Artemisia argyi | reverse complement strand
CGAGTCGAGATGACGTGGGATCACACGAGATGTTAAACGAACGAGTCGAGATGACGTGGGATCACACGAGATGTTAAACGAACGAGTCGAGATGACGTCGTATCACACGAGATGTTAAACGAACGAGTCGAGATGACGTGGGATCACACGAGATGTTAAACGAACGAGTCGAGATGACGTCGTATCACACGAGATGTTAAACGAACGAGTCGATATGACGTGGGATCACACAAGATGTTAAACGAACGAGTCGAGATGACGTGGGATCACACACGAGATGTTAAACGAACGAGTCGAGATGACGTGGGATCACACGAGATGTTAACTGAACGAGTCGAGATGACGTGGGATCACACGAGATGTTAAACGAACGAGTCGAGATGACGTGGGATCACACACGAGATGTTAAACGAACGAGTCGAGATAATGTGGGATCACATGAGATGTTAAACGAACGAGTCGAGATGACGTGGGATCACACGAGATGTGAGATGTTAAACGAACGAGTCGAGATGACGTGGGATCACACGAGATGTTAAACGAACGAGTCGAGATGACGTGGGATCACACACGAGATGTTAAACGAACGAGTCGAGATGACGTGGGATCATACGAGATGTTAAACGAACGAGTCGAGATGACGTCGTATCACATGAGATGTTAAACGAACGAGTCGAGATAACGTGGGATCACACACGAGATGTTAAACGAACGAGTCGAGATGACGTGGGATCACATGAGATGTTAAACGAACGAGTCGAGATGACGTGGGATCACACGAGATGTTAAACGAACGAGTCGAGATGACGTCGTATCATACGAGATGTTAAACGAACGAGTCGAGATGACGTGGGATCACACGAGATGTTAAACGAACGATTCGAGATGACGTCGTATCACACGAGATGTTAAACGAACGAGTCGAGATGACGTGGGATCACACACGAGATGTTAAACGAACGAGTCGAGATGACGTGGGATCACACGAGATGTTAAACGAACGAGACTTATGGCGGGGACATGTCCCCGCTAAAAGTGTTCCAACTTCGCCAAAACATTTGGCGGGATAAAGTAAATGCTGAGAGGGAAAAACGAAATTTTTGGTAACATCTTTTAGCGGGGACATGTCCCCGCCAAAAGTAATGTATTCCTGCCAAAAAAAGAGCAATATTTTGGTCAAAGTTGTGGTCTGCAAAAATACTTTCTGCGGGGACATGTCCCCGCCGAAAAGTGAGTGTTGAAAATCATTTGGCCGGTCAGTGAAGTTGTGTGCCAGCTCAGCGCCGTTTTTGTCGTTTAGTGACTTTCGGCGGGGACGAAG
The DNA here is from genome assembly GCA_030686995.1 of Artemisia argyi. NCBI lineage: Eukaryota > Viridiplantae > Streptophyta > Magnoliopsida > Asterales > Asteraceae > Artemisia > Artemisia argyi. Next base: position 20,114,091 of record CM060708.1, on the reverse strand, counting down.
ACGTCGCCGCCGAAAGTCTCGTCGCCCGTCGTGTTGATTGGTGTAGTGATTCTTATTAGCTTTTTTATCCCCTCAAAGAATATAAGCTAGTAGAAATAAGCTTATCCAAGCACCTTCTAAGAGCTCTTTACCCCCTAATGAGCTGGTAAAAATGAATCAAAATTCATGCAAACTTGAAAGAATAAATCACAGCTCGACGGTATTATATGAAACTCAACTGACATAACTCAATCCTCTGCCCCTACTCGCTGACATAACTCAACTCGAAGGTATTATAAGAGCTCACATCAATTAGTAACAATCACATTAACCAATAAAAACCAAAAGAAGAATTCAAACTGATCATAAGCACAGCTCATATAAACAAAATAGATCATCACGAGTCAATAGTTAGAACTTACATATTAGTCGAAAGTTCAACTAATCAACTTACAGCTTATTTCACTTACATATTACTTTATCTATGTTAAATCAATTGCTCTTGAATTTCACTTTTACAACTAAACATGTCCCTCTCTATCAATAAAGATAAAAAAATCTGAATTTACAAAATTAGATGTAAACAATGCTACTCCATACACACACTTAAGATGCCAACTACAAACAAAATCTTCTGTAAATCAGTAACTAAACACATTCAACACTAGTCAAAATTACAGCAAAAAAAGGCAATCCAAATTAGGCCAAAATAAACCAAAATAATCAACCTACAAAGTATCATGTTTCACTTTCATAAATAGAGATACAAATACACAAATATCTTCATCTCAATTAGGTCTAACTGAATTATAAACAACACATACACAATCGAAAGAGTAGTTAAGTGAGACAATAGAAGAATTCAACCTTGATGAGAGGGGTCGATGGTAGACGTGATATTGATAAGGGCAACAGTAGCAACAGAGATAGAAGGGAATGAGAAATTATTTACATGGAAAAATGAGGGGAAAATTAGAGTGAAAGTGTTTTGTGTGATTTTTTAAGAGGGAAGAAAATGAAAGTGAAATGTTTTTGCGATTGTTAGAGGGAAAAAAATGAGAGTGAAAGTTTTCTGTGATTTTTTTCGTGAAAAATGAGAAATTTAGAAGGATAATAATCAAAGGTTTTTGTGATTAACAAGCTTAAAAAAATAAACAAACTCGAGCCTAGTATAATTAACGAGCCTTTAAGCTTTATTTCTCTAACATGTTATATAAGTTAGTCGAGCTTGAGCTTGTGAAAAATTTCACGAGCTGAGCTCAAGCTCAAAATATGAGGCTCGAAACGAGCTCGAGCTCAAGCTCGAGCTTTATATATATAAACGAGCCGAGCTCGATATCTATCAGGCTCAGGCTTGCTTCGGCTCATTTCCACCCCTAGTATCAAAGTTAGATAGATGCCAGATATTGGCCTTCCGCAACCTCGACATGAGGGTAGACTCGATGGGATTGGGACAATTGGGTGCAAAGATGTCTCGCCGAAAAACCACGATTTAAAACAAGCACATTTTACAGTCTTGAAAAACACGACGTGCATTGAACCATTCATACATGAGCACATTTCATACTTACGACAAAATAATAGTCATCTAGGTCCGCTTTAGTTGGAAGCTGAGCATAAAGAATATTTTCACAATGGTTGGCATATAAAATTATTCATATGTCTCAAAATATTGATGCAAACGTTGTACAACTGGGTACCGTCCATGCCCACTACTTCAATATCAACGCTACGACATCAACAGATATACGTTTTATACCAAACAACAAGATGAAAAGAGCACTGTGCAAAATAGTGGAGTGACGCTAACAACAACAACAGATTTGTCGCGGATGTCAGTTGCAAAAAAGTTGTATTATGGTTTCGTTGAAGAAATTTTGGAATTGGATTACAATTTGTTCGTTATACCGTTATTGAAGTGTAAATGGGTCTATAACATAAAAGGTGTCGAAGTTAATACGGACGGTTTCACATATGTCAATCTTTCAACAAAGAGCTATTTAACTGGTCCATTCATTCTAGCAAAACAAGCCACCCAATTATTCTTTGTTGAGGACTTAAAAGTTAAAAGACAAGTGATGACACATTATCCTGAAGAGTAAACAACATGTGAGCATCATATAGTTGGTGTTGATAATGTTGTAGACGAGGACAAATATAATCAATTTGATGAGTTGCCTCCTTTTTCAATCGTACACTTTACTTGAGATTCGACCACCAAGAAAGACATATGGTTTAAAAAAAAAACCATATACGCCATACGGGTTATAAAGCAATTCACATATTTAATATAAAAATCCCATTAATCATACTTTATTATATAAATCAGCTAATTATGATTTTTTTTTTTCTTATATAGTTGAAATTGAGAAAAAAAAAAAGTCAAACCTTCTTCATTCCTCGTATCATAATCAACTCAAAATAAAAGTCAAATACACGTAACATATATTTAACCAAATTATCCGATCATTCAGCAATCAATAAAGATACTCTCTCATTTTCTTCATTACTCCTCCATGATCTCTCTCAAATCCCGCCAAAAACTGATGAATAAAAGGCGACTTCTTCCTCCTATCATAATCACGAACCCTAAATATCACTGCCATCTGACCACCAAATACCTCTCCTGCCAGCACCAAACTCCTTTCTTCTTAATAGAGTTGAGCAAAAAAATGGTATATCTTTCTCTTTTAATCAATCGTTTATATTCATTTCATATTTTTGTTAAGGTTCATTTATGTTAATTAGTGTTTTTAATTGGTCAAATATGTGGTTATGTGTTTACACTCCAAGTGTTTGTTGTATTGCCTGAATAGAAAAACTTAAATCAAATTAGTGCTATTTAACAAGTAAAGAGCATTTCATTTTATTCTAAATTAAAACCTTATGGTTTCAGTAAAGAGCATTGATAAGCTAATTTTCTTTTTGGCTAATTTCATTCCGGCTTCTATCTCATAAGCTAATTTTCTTTTTGTCTTATCTTGAAACTTTTAGGCTTATGTAAGTTTATTATTACATGATAAAGTTACATAAGCTCATGAATCTAAAAATAAGCCAAAAAAGGGCTTGTGTATCATAAGCCGAAAACACCTTCATAAGCCCAAAAGTAGAATCAGACGTCACGCTGCGATTTTTAACAATTTTGCCATGTAACTGATTGCTTAGGCCAATTCATACGCATTAGTTTCAATTATTACAAGCAAAATGAATGTACTTGCCAATGTGATATAGCTAGCAACACTCAAGTAAGGTTATTAGCACAAACACACATCTTTCTACTAAACGTTTGTACGAACTCTTATCAACCATCTTTTTTTACTACTGAAGCATCTTGATATATTTTAGTATAATTAAAAACTTTATAAAAATACTTCGATTTCAAGAACTACTAATATTCTATTTTTTTACATAGTTATATACATGTAAATATAAACGTGTCCTAAGCCCTCGGGTCTGTTACCAATAGGTCATAAGTTAACCACGGGTTCAGCAATCTGGACTCTCTGTATAAGTTCCAACATACTTCTGGCCTTGCGCTTGGCTCTGTCGGTTCCATTCTCTGACAATCAAAATCCAGTAAGATGTTATTAAACCGGATAAACAGATGGAAAAGTCTAGCCATGTAGTCATGAGGTTCAATCTGCATCACAAATATGTTTTGTATATTGTGACAGCTGCTACATTAATTTTCTACTGCTGTCTTAATATGACAGTGGCTAATTGGCTAAATGTATACTTGAATTTTAGGACCCTCCCGTACCAAGAAGGAGTAGATCAGGAATCAATGGAATCAAAGATGTACCGGATGGTTAATATGTTGAATTCAACCAATTTGGTCAAGTCGTAGGCAAGTGGCAACATTCATATGGAAAATATATGGGAACTCGTACCACGAGGTTAATTTCTATCCTAAAAAAGACTTGGAAGCATGTAACTAAGGAAGAAAACAACTTTTTGTGGTCTGATATCAAGGTATATGCTATCATTAATTGTGGTTTCTTCTAATTTAATAAATGTGTTAACATCTAATAAGCTTTATCTCTACATCAAGTAGGCACATTTCCGACTTGAAAATGATGATGTCAAGAAACATACACTTGTATCATGTGGTACTAAGTGGAAGGCATTCAAGACCAAACTACGGGTTAAATACATGCTTAAGGGGATATCTCCATTAGGGAAACAGACGTTCATAGAGCCTCATGTATGGAAAGAATTCTGTCACAAAGAAAATACACCTGTAAAAAATGTTAGTTTCACTTTAGTTTGTAGTCTGATATACTATTATTTTGAAATGTTTCTAATTCATTTGTTACCCCGATGTGTAGAAACTGCACGCAAGCAACTGAATGAGGAAAACAACATATAAATCGGCCCCGCTTAGGATCGAAACGGTATCGTGGTTTTGAAAAACAGTAGCAAGAGGAAAGGAACGACCCGTAGAAGGCAACATAACTCCACTTAATACCAGACCTTCGTGGGAGTAATTATTGTTTGGCTCGGGCTCCCCGCGACAAAAACGGGATCAAGACACTGCCTCCTGAACAAGTCTGCTTATTCTTTGAGGTCTTTGTACTTGATTTGTGTTTGTTAACTATGGCAATGATGGTGGGTGATTGATACTCATAGCGACTGAGTGGGTCAGTGGCCATTTTGGATTTGTTATTATGTATTGATACTTACAGTTTTAGTTTAATAGAGTTCTTGTCTTCTAAAATATTTATAAAAAGTTGTGCTTATTTTGAAATATAGCAATATCATATGAATACCATTATATGTGCAGGCAGAAAAAGAGAAAGCTAAGAACAGAAAAAAGTTGGTGGATCTGGAAGATGATATTCAATTGAATAAACCCAAGACAGTGTTAGATGGCTATAATCGTTGGATGAGTCGGGGTGGAGATTGTGCTGAGCCATACACTATTGGTATTGACAAGTAGGTCTTTCGACAAGTTGATGATTCATACTTTGCAATTAATGCAACAGACATAGTTGAACTCTTGGCGAATCAACAACTGGAGTGTGGCATCCTTACCCTTTTTGAGATGTAAGTGCATTTTTGTTTTGAATGTGTAGCTAAAAGCCTAAAAGCATTGTTCTTTCACATAAATTTATGTTAAGTGTATTTTATATAAATTAGGTCACTGTATCACCTTAAGGGTCGCTCCAGGGTTGGTTTCTTTGACCCTGGATTGATTACAGCAGATGAATGCCTGTTTGAAAAGTGAGCTACCGAGCATTGGAGGGTTATGACTTTTGTATTGCACTACAAAGGTACCATATGTTACCATCTTAATTATCCTTGCAATATTGTTCATATGGTTATTATTTTTTTTACTAAGATGTGTACAAAAAATGCAGCCGTCACTATGTGCTCTTCATAATATTCCCCAAACATGAAATGACATTTATTTTGAATTCTTCTAAGGGTTCAAGCAAGAATGAGGAAACTTATAGGCTCCCTGGACTTGTGGAGTCATAAGAATTATCTTAATTGTTTAGAATTAATATTTTTTTCTATAAATTTTAACTTACACACTGTTGGTTATTTTCTTTTTAGTGTCATTGGTAGTCTGCGGTTGTGAATTTCCTGCTGTAAATCGCCAACCGTATGATTGGGAGTGTGGATTTACGTGATGAAATTGATGCATGACTTTGTGCTAAAGTATCAAAACGACAATTTCCCGAACATAGTAAGTGCTTGTTAAATAACTTTGCAATTTGTTTCCATCTTATTTGTTTTTTAGACATTTGATATTTTTATTTCATTAATTTACGTATAGGTGCCTTGGAGTGACGAGCGTCCGTTAGAGAACAAAGAGTTGAACGCCATCATTGGTGCATGGTTTGCATTGTGGCCTGATTGATCCTATGGCTAGTTATTTCAAATTCTAGTGTTCTTTATAGTTTGTTGAATTCTAGTGGTTCATTTTGGATTTTGTCTAGGATTTATGTTTTGTTGAATTGAAGTATTATCTTAATTTACCTTATTGATTTCGACATTTTGGTGTATTTAAATCACTTTATATATATATATATATATATATATATATATATATATATATATATATATATATATATATATATATAGGGTCGTGTTCCATGCAGTACCAATATTATATACAGTACTTTACAGTACCATTTGGACCAATCAGAATTGAGTATTATTAAATCTTTTTAATTAATTCAAAAGGGTAAAATAGTCAAACACATTTTCACTTTCTTTTTGAATTTTTTTAAATAAAAAAAGTTTTTTAATTCACTTAATATTCGGATTTTTTTCCTCAGAAAAATGAGGTGCTTATGTTTTTTTTTTTTTTTTTTTTTTTTTTTTTTTTTTTTTTTTAATATTGTATACTTACATATATTTCTTGCGTTTAATGGTTTCGACGTCAAATTTCTTTTGCTTAAAATGGTAATTGCACATATGTTTCTAGTATATTTCTTTGATCTACAATATTTATGACCAAAAACAAAAACATATACATATAATCTCTAAAAATTAAATAAAAAACCAAGAACATAAATAACTAAATAGTATACACAAAATTCAGAATCAAATAAAATACAATACATGTACAAGTATCTTGTTAAATATAAATGTTGACGCCATTTAAAAACATGTGTGCAATCTTCACTTTCTCATCAAATCCATTAGAACATATGTTCACGCTTTCCAAGAATGTATGTGCACGCGTGGCTTTCTCATCAAATTTATTTGAACATATGTGCATGCCTTCCAAAAACATGTATGTTTGCGATGTCCACGTTGTGCACGCCTTCAAAAAACATGTGTGCACTCTTCACTTTCTCGTCCAGTTCATCAAATTTATTAGAACATAGGTGCACGTCTTAAAAAACATGTATGTTTCCTATGGCCACATAAACTTCAATCAAATGCGTATTTATAAAGCACCAAAAGCACAATACCAGTTTTAAAACAAAAAATAAAAATTAAATATTTAATCATATTAATAATAGTTAATGCAATTTTAAACCGTAACAACTAGAAGAACATACCTGAAACAATATGCCCTCACATAAGAGGGCCATTTGGATTGTGAAACTTATGCCTAATTATTGTGTCTTAAAGTTGCAAAAACAAAAACAATTAGTGTTGATATAAAGAAACTATGTGTTCCAATTATCTGATCCTATAGGGCGAACAATTGCATATCAGCTGCAATTAACCAATTATTTACCATTTAACAGTATATCTAAAAATTACAGCTACAAACACCACAAGCACTCTAAATGCATATCCAAATACTTTCATACATTTAAATGTACACAAACAAATTCAAAAACAATCACGAAAAGGCTACTCACAATGTTTCTTCATCCTGACCATTACCACAATTCCATCAAGAGGGAAGCAATTAAAAAATCATTTTAACCAAATAAAAAAATCATGCCATGGTTTCGATTCACAATAACAGTCACATTAAAAAAAAAAGAAAAAAAAAAGAAAAAAAAAAGTTTTTATCCTCAAAAATAATCATTTAACCAAATAAAAATCGTGAATAATAATCATTCTAACCACAATACGGCGGCCACCACGAGCGCCACATAACCAACGATTCTACTTGTTTATTTCCGGCGATTAATAAGGCGGACATGAATCTCTTTTTGGGTTGGTGGTTAGTACGAGCAACACCAAAAAACCTTAAATCGGTTTTTTGTTGGTGGTACCAGGAACATGACGATTGTAAAGAGAGGGTTGTGAGGGATGTGAATGTGCCGGCGGTTGACTTAAGGATTAGTGTTAGATTTGATAGGTTGCTTGCTCAAATTCAAGATCGCACCTTCACATCCATTATTTATGTTTTGGTTTATGTGAATGAGAGCATATCATTTTTTTTTGGGTAAAGATGATAAGAAATAGTGATTGTTGTAGATTTAGAATAAAGTGGGAGAAAAAGTCTGCATATACCTACAAACAAGGGACGGTTTTTATGAAAAATAATTATTTGAACTTCCTTTAATGCCCCAAACTTAATTATAAAAAATTACTAGACATTCCTTCTAGTTACACATAATTACACTAATGGCACAATGCATCTCATCCATTGATTAAATAATCTAATGGTTCTGATTGGTCAATGATGGTACTGTAAAGTACTGTATCTAAGAATGGTACTGTATATAATACAACACTATATATATATATATATATATATATATATATATATATATATATATATATATATATATATATATATATATATATATAGCATTTATATTTCTTTATTATGGTGAGTGCTATTGTAGATTATGGAATTTCAAAAAATTGGAAAATTTCCAATTATTTTTTTTAATAAAAAGGATTTACATAAAGACAGGTTTTTATATAAAAACATATCTTTTTACTGAATATAAACATAGGTTTGATGGTTCTATTAAGACAGGTTATGGGAGAACCGGTGCCAATATCCAATAAAACATGTGTGTTTACTATAATATAGAGACCGATTCTTAGGTGAAAACTGGTTTCGATGCTTCTAATAGAGACAGGTTGTGCAACCAGTCTCTAAATGTTTCGATCATGGAGATACCCCCCTTCAGAGAGTGGTCTCAAAACCACTCTTCATGGGCAATTTTGACAAGTTTTTATGAGATTTTGTGTAGTAGTTAGTTGGTCCCTAAACTATCATATGTCATGGTTAATTTAACTATAGTGTGGTGATAAATGTATTTTGCCTATTATACCCTTGGAAATGTACCAAAGTATAACCGTTGACCGAGACAAAAGTGGTCAAGAGACGCATTCGGCCGCAATTTCAGATGTTTTGGACACCACACGACGTTTTTAGAAAGTTAGGGTGCCATGCGATGTTTTGTGAAAAATTCAGGGACCAGTGGTGTATTTTTGTCTAAAAGAAAGCAACCACTAGTGCAAAACCAAATTATGCTTTTTAGTGAGAAACCAGTTTGGATGATTGTTACCCAGTTATACATTATGAAACTTTTTAAAAAACAACATTCTGGCATCTTTCTTAAAAACACAAACATTCTTAAACTTGGATGTACAAAGCTTTATGTAAAATTAGCTAGTCACCAACTGAAACTAATTTTTTGAACTCTTCAAAAATGTTTCAAACATTCACTTTTTGTTTTTGTTTTTTGTTTTTTTTTTTTTTTTTTCTTCTTGAAAGTATAATTACACAGAACACCACAAAGAAGTTAGTTACATAAGCAAAACACTAGACTAGTGAATAATATGAAGCCCATATTAAGTTTCCAAGCTTTGACTATTTCAAAAACACATTTGTTAAAGGGATTATGAATATATACCACGATCTTATTATCCCTATAATCTAGGATATCTTACTAACAACTCAGAATTTTGGGGGGCCTCCCTACCCCTTCAAAGTTCCGCTATTGCCAATGCCTACACTTGATTTATCAATCCTTCGAACATTGTACTGTTCATACACTCTAGTGCGATTCTCTGTCCACCACTTTTCTGCTTGCTTCTCATTAAATCGCTTCCGGCTGCAACAAATCAATTGAAGTCATGTTAAATGTCCTCAGCTAAGATCAAGAATTGTTTGCTGATACATTCATGTTCAGCAGATGTGGAAAAAAGGGAGGGCCAAGTGAGCTGGGAAATATGAAATGTTTTGGGTTGAAACAACCTATTACAGTTTTTCTACATTTGACCCATATGATCAATAGGAATCAACAATAAGCAAATCAACCCATTCATAAGTAAATACTCCTAGGTCAAAATGTCCACCTCTAAAGTGCAGATCAAGATAATACAACAAGAGTGACTATTCCGGTCTATTCGGGACTTCTATCCAATTTCAACAGTTTTAATGAACTTCCTACATCATTTCATCTTAGACATACAACTGGTTTCAGCCGTTTGCATAGCCACAAATCCAATTAAATTCATTGAAATTGTTGACTTTGTATACCATATAATTGTAAACAAACTATTAATAATTTTAATAAAGGGATTTAGGAGGTTTGATGCATTTTGAATACACTTTGGGTAATTGACTCTTTCCATTTTAGATATATTCTTGAATAACCCGTTTGGCCCGTTAGAGAAAAAGATGCATACCTGAAACGGACTCGTTTAATATCTTTGGTGCCTCCTGGTAAGGATGTGAGTGTAATATAGACACCAGGCACATCCTGCTCAATCGATTCATCATCAGCCTGAGATTCACCAAATTTGTTAATTATTAAACCTTAGATGAAAGATTTATATATTAAAAACATGTATACTTTAACACATACCATTAACCTTATTGCTATTAGAACTAAATACATTTACCTAATAGAGTTAGGATTAAATAAGAAAAAAAAAATAAAAAAAAATAAAAAGGGTGAGAAGAAATCACAACTACACATTTTAGATGCACCTACAAATTTAGATGCATCTCCCCTTAAAATTCTCCCTCTTATTTAAAATGTGTGGCTAGAAATCATATATTAACGGTGTGTTTAGTTACTGTCTAATGGGAATAAGAGAATAGAATGAAAGTAATGAAATATTATTTGCTTTGGGTATATGGGTATCAAAAGTAAATATTCATTCCAAGATATTAGGTTTGTTCATATGAGGCAATAAGAGAATAAAATGAAAGTAATGAAATATTATTTGGTTTGGTTAATGAAAGTCATCTATAGATCTCTCATTCCATAATTTACATCTTACTTCTTTTAAAAAGATATTTATTGAGGTGAAACAAAAAAAACACAATACAGTTGGTTTACAATAAAAAATACATATAATCATTTATAGTTTTACTTACTTTTTTAGTTGGAAGAATAATCAAACCCAAATTTTATATTCCCTCCGTCTCAAAATAAATGTCATGTTTTGACTTTTTTAAGTCTTTCTTTTTCGACTTTTACTTTAAATATTTTTGTTTGTGTTATATAATACTTGATTAAAAATATATTAATGAAAATACATTTAAAACTCAAAGCATTCATATATTTCGCATCAAGTAATATATGGCACAAAAGAAAATATTTAAGGTCAGAGTTGAAAAAAAAAAAAAAAAAAAAAAAAAACCTTATATCCATTCTTATTCTACCATAATCAAACCTATACCCATTGATGAACTAAACCAAATGGCACCTAAGTCTTATAAACATATAAAACTATCTTTAAATTAACAATAGTATCTACTTCTTTTATGGGTGTTACGTATATCTAACAACCTTAATGCTGAATTACCTTGGTTGTTGTAGAATCACCATGTGGTCTTGAAGTAGACTTCCTAATCTCATCAAAATCAAATGTTTTAGACAGGTTCGTAGTCTCAAGATTAGCACTCTCATCTTTGTCCTATATACATCACAAGAACAACAATAGCAAAATTACGCATTCATAATAAGACATTAAAACAATCAACAAGGGCTGGCTTAAGATTCATTATTTGCCAATTATGTTTACTACAAAATGGTGGAACATGACACAGGTGCGTATGACGGAGAGTAGATCCAACAATTAGCAGGCCATTTTCTATGCACCAATACTAGCATGGAAAACGGACTTAATGTATAAATTATAATAATGGGTTGATTTATATTAAGATACATTGCAATTTGTTTTAAAACAACAATCAATAGCACATTTAAAAAAAGACTAAATTACACCTTATAGGCAGTTGAGACTTGAGAGTATCTATGCTACTTATAATGCATGCATCATTATTCTTTAAACTTATAAAACCTAAATTTGAGTAACCTTTGATTAAAAATGGTAACAACATCTCATACTAAATAAATATTTTAAATATTGTTTAATTCTCAAACTTTTATCATTTTTCATTTATAACCCATCAAATCTTTTCTCGCAATGACAGCGCAAATTGAACCCGTAAGTGTTACATCAAGAGTCACACCAATACCACAAGTTTGCAAGTATAATTATTTGCTGTTACACACCGTCGCATTACACGGGTATTCGTCTAGTATTTATAATAAGTGTAACAAAAAATTGATTATTCAGACCGTGAATTTCACGAGTATATGATAGTAAATATATACTCCCTCAGTCCCAAAATAATAATCCCCGTTTGACTTTTAAAGTCTTTCGATTCAGCTTTGACCATAAATATTTTTTGTTTGTATTATATAATACTTGATAAAAATTATATGAATGAAAATACATTTAAAACTAAATTCATTAATATATTTTGCATCAAGTTATATAACAAAAATAAAAATATTTAATATTAGAGTTTAATAAAAAAAAATACTTTAAAAGTTAAATAAGGATGTTATTTTGAGACATATAGAGTATCATGTATTCTTTTTCTCACTCTACTTACTCCCCTCTATCCTTCTCTCTCCTTCCTCATTCTTGCTATTTTCTTTTCAATCATATCAAACAGCAATAAATAAATAATCATTCCAACTCAAAAATTGAAAATCAAACAGAAAAATGACCATGGTGTAAATGATAATGTGATGTGAGATGTTGGTGGCTACTAATTTTAGAACGTGTGTGTTTTTTGTGATGTTGCTAATATTAGAGATGTTGGTGGCTGCAATTTTTGATGTTGTGACCGGAAAGTGGTGGCCAAAATGACGGGAAAGTGGATACGGTGTTGGTGGGGATAAGCTGAGAAGATGAAGTAGATAGAGGAGGGTTAAAAGATGAAAATACCCTCATGTGGGGTTACTTAACAGGTGTTACTTATGGTTGTTAGAGGGATGGACGAACATTGTCACTTAACGACCCACGGTGCAAATTTTTAGGCCAAAGGACAAAGCTTGTTGGGCAACACCAATCACAAGAACGAACAATGTAATTTACTCTTTTTTATATGAGTTAAGGGACTCGGGGAGTTATAACCCTACAAAGAAAATGGCCACACTCTTTCTTTTTAGACTAAACTGCAAAATACATTCTTTACAAATTTTGACAGTTTACATCTTTCTCAGAAACATTGGGCTATTACCAACCCTAGCCCAATATTCTAAGGATGTAAATTGTCTAACTTTTGCTGACGGATCGATGGTGATAGCGCAATGTTATGTAAAATGTAAAAATTTGCAAACCACATTACTCTTCTTTGTTATACTAAACTCAATATTCAGTTACCTTCGTTGCATCTTTGCTAAATCCAGATATGTACTCTATATTATCAGAGAGAGATGATTTGGACAACTCTTCAATCTTGCACAATTCTTCCTGTGTGTTTTGTAATAAAATATAACAAGAGACAAGTTAGTAAGCTTGATTATCGTAGAAACTAAAGTTAACTTAATAAGAAGTGTTAAGAGTAAACCTGGTTGTAATAGCTCAGTTAAGTAATGAAATATTTGAAGAAAAAAAAGGAGACATTCCTTTCAAACTAGAAGTATCATAGGAAAATTGCATATGGGATAGGGATTTTAGATATAAACTTGTACCATTTATGGTAGTGAAAGTTATAATTAACAACAGAAGTTATGAAGTTGCTATATTTAGAGAATTTTAGTTGTCCAAGCAGAAATGCTAAAAAAACAAATAGAAACTAGAATTTAAAAAATTTGCTTGCATTTAGGCCTCTCATAGTTTTCTTGTACCCACTATATAGATGGGGACAATTACTTGAGCCCTTCATCGTATTCTGTTAATAAACCCACTTTTATAAAAGAAGAAACATAAGAATGCATGATTGAAGTGAAGTGAAGTCGGATGAGGTGCTTAGAGATAGCCTCACTGTTGAGATACCTTTACTTGATGGTTCGGGGTCTACTATTGAGAAGATTCGGGTTGAATACGAGTGAAAACTACCGCGTTGTGATAAGTGTAAGATTTTTGGTCATACTCTTATTGATTGTCCTAAAGTTGTGTTACCTCCTACCCAGCCTACTATGACTGTTAATGATGGTTTCAAGACTGTCAATAATAAGAAGAAAGGGAAACAAGGTGGTTCGACTATTCCGGTCAAGGAGGGGTTCCTAAACCTGTTGTGGGTAAGAAGTTTCAGTATCGACCCAAAAATACTTCTGATGTGGCTAGTTCGAGTGGAAAGAAGATCTCTACATCTAACCGGTTTGATGCTCTTAATATGGAAGATGCGGATGCTTTCGGCATTCCTACGAATGACACGAACATGGAGGGAGATTCTGGTCGTACAATGGAAGTTAATGAAGATGAGTCTACTAAGACAGGTAATGTTTCACAAGAACCCCTTGTGAGCGATTTGAAAGAGAAGGAGTCGGTTATGGCTCCTAAAACTAGTGATTCTTGTACTCCGCCCGCCTCTTCTACTAAGAGAGTGAACCCTTTCTCTAAGGTGGGAGAGATTGAGGTTTCTGATTCTGAAGATGAGTTGGTTTCTAACCCATTTGATGAGTCTGCTAATCTATTCGGTGGTGGCCAAGAGTTTGAAGATGATTATGACTATGCAAAACAGGTTTATGATCTTCCAGGGAATTTGGATGCTTTTAATGCCATGTATGGCACCAAGATTCAAGGTCTTAGGAAGTAATTTTATTTCGTTTTGTCTTATGTTATCATTTGAGTAGTGGTTTGTTTTCTTGTTTAGAAAATAGGAAGTATCTTGTTATGTAAGCTGTTTGCCTATGTAACAGGCTGAGATATGGGACTTCACCCATATCCTTTGTACTTAAACGTTTTGGTTATTATATTTATCAGGGTGCAGGATTACTCCCCTTTACCCAAAAAAGAAACATAAGAATGCCCATTTACCAGGTGAGGACCATATATGATGCATCCAACAGTTTTCAATTTTGAATATGATCGATACGGTTGATCAGGTCTACCGGTCTTTCTCCATCCTCCGATCTCTGTAACAATTTTTGATCATCATGATGAACTTCCTCTCTTAAAAGCTTTAATTAAACATAGAGAAACCATAAAACTATGTTGAGAAGAAGTAAGTACCTGCATAGTCAATTGTATCACCAACTAAATTCTTAAACCAGCTGGGACTCAATCTGCCAATCTCCATTAGGTGAGAATAATCATTGCGACAAAGATAGTATATTCCTGTGCTTAATCTAAATTCAGAAATATCCACTCCAAGGATATCTGCATGTTCATTTTTATCTTCAAAAGACTTATCGTTATCTTCATAGAATTTGTTGTTATCTTCAAATAAATCATTAGCATCTACAAAGGATTCATTGCTATCTTCATCGGAATCACTTTCATCTTCTTCATCAGTGTACACAAGGCTTGCACCGCACCCCTTTATCTCCAATCCTTTCGTCACAACGATGTCCACATTAACTTCATCTCCATCATGCAATGAGTTCCCAATTGGCCAATAGCTCAACCATATACCAACTTCATCAGAAGCAGGTCTGCCAAAGACTTTGGCGTTGTAGATCAAGTCAACCCCATTGTTCGTTCTGATTTTGGTAAACCATACCCAATCATCATTACCTTGCATCGTATATTTGAAAGTTATGTTTAACCCTTTGATTGTCCTGGAACATTTAGGGACTTCGAAAAACAATTCTGGATATTCGGATGTATACTGGTACGCGGGAATCCTGTTTGGCTTCTCTATATCTGGCAGGGATATACTCATTATATTGAATTCGTACAACATCTGTGTCACACAAGCAAAAGATTTTAGCTGTTGATACATAATTAGTTTGAAGTTAGTAATTTGATGTGTTTAGGGGTATTTGTGTTCAAGATAGAAAAGAAAACCTGGAGACACAAACTTCTGCCTTTGGTAACCTCACCATCTCCAACCAAGTTCACCTCACGTTCTTGATATTCTCTTAGCCACTTCATGTTTTGTAAATCAGTATCTTCAAGCTTGGATACTGGCACCAATTTGAAAAAACCTTCAACTTCAAACAAGTTAACACAACCTTTATACCGAAACTCTTGCAATGTATATTTATGCAACTCAAAAGTTACTCTCTCTAGGGAAGCACAGTTAGAAATATACAATTCTGCAAGTTTTCTTGGGAGACATAGAAGCATTTTAAGTTCTTCACAACCACTTAAGTCAAGGATCAGAAGTTTTTCAAGATGAGTGTAGTCAGGCAGGATTCCAAACAGATTATTAGCTAAATTCAAGTACTCTAAAAGTGACTGATCTCTAAAATGAAGAAGAAAATTATCAGTATCAAGATTGCAGTCCTTGAGGAGTAACCGCTGTACTGTATTTGGCAAAAGGAAAAAAGATTGTTCTGTCTTTTTTTTGCTAAATAGTGTAGTTTTTATCCTTTCAAATGGATTTGGTTCCTCCCTCTTGCACAGCTTGTCACACCCTGTTATGTCCAATGTAGCAAGACAGGTAAGGTCTCTAAGGGTATCACAAAAGCAAACCAATTTACGACAATTTTTGAGTATCAAAGTCTCAAGGTTATGAACCCGGGAGATATTCAGAATTTCACGTAGATCGTGGGAGTCTGTAAAATTTAGAATCTTGAGTAATGGCAGAACCTGTTGCAAGAGTAGTTTCATTTTTTTTATTTTGAACGAAAAGAGAAGCTAAAAGAGCAAGAGATTCGAAGAGGAATATGAATTCCTTACAACTGGTGGTTGAAATACTTCCAATTTGCTACAGCTCAAATCGATAGCCACCAAGTTTTCCATGTCTAATCCGGGGGGTATGGCTTCTAAACAGAATTTTCGCCAGCAGAGCCATCTTAAATCTTTGAAAATATTCATGTATGATCCTTCCAGTTCCAACTCATTTAGCTGGAGCAATTTCAGGCTATTCATCTTCTCGAACGAGACCGTATTAACAGGGTCTGATAGCTGCAAGTATAGCATGAATAATGTGAGTAACTGTGCCTGTAATTATCTATATTTGGGAGGCATATGCGATTAATGGATTTAAAAGGAAAGTATACACTTCAAAATTTTCCATGAAATAATCATGGTGTATTTTCTGTTGATGTATATCATGTAGCTAATCTGTATATATATACTAGTTAGGCCAATTGTATATGAGGACCATGCATTAGTTTTTACCAACTCTATATTACCTTCTTTTTACCCTTCTCACTTTGTTGTCTCAGTATGTCCATGTCGAGAGCTAGACCTAGCACTTTTGTTGAACCCTATTGAGAATGAACAGGATACCACATATATTTAAATAAAAATAGGATGGGGTGAAAGGAAAAATAGGCTTCAACATGAATATAAGAAGCATCTTACGATATCTTTACGCAACACTTCATGAGATTCGTGATCCCGCCAGACCCTACTACGATCTCCGGGTAATCTGGGTGACTCAGCAAGGACAATTGTTCTGCCCATATCTTGAAGCAACTGATGCATCATCAGTTTATTGTCTGGTGAAACAGAGAGAAGGCATTTGTTGGTTAGGGTTACAATCCCAGATATTGCATTGTAATCAGGCTCCAATATTTTTTCCACGTAATCCTTGTCTTTTCCATTAAAGAAACAAGCAATATGCAAAAACAACTCCTTCACAGGCTCCTGTTGTAACGACTCATAGCTTTTTTTGAGTACTTCTTGAATATCACGAGGAACCTGCTTTTCCAACGAAGTCATCATACTTCCCCAAAACTCTTTCCTTCTATCACTAGTATAACTACTATCACAACATAGAGATGATCCCCAAACTTTGAGAGCAAGTGGATTTCCTTGACAACACACTAGTGTTCTTTCTGCATATTTTTTATAGTCTTCATAGCCATCCTCTGGATCATTAGGTTTAAAGCCATGTAGTTCTAAAAGCTTTAATGAATCAACTTCATTGAGTAACTTTATTTCATGTTCTTTACACCTCCAAGAAGTGGACTGAAACCATGTAGATGCATTTTTTTCCGTGGTTGTTATTATTATCTTGCTTTTTGTTTTTGTTTCGATGTGCGTGCCAGTTTCAGTTCCAAGAAACTTATCCAATTGCTCTTTTGTCACAATATTATCAAGAACGATAATTGCTTTATTTGTTTTTAAGGCCTTTTTGATTTGGTACGTACCTTGACAAACACTTGGAGTTGTTTCTCCCTTACCCTGCGTAATATCTCGAATAAGTTTTTCTTGTAGCTGACGCAACTCTTCAGGTGATCTACTACCAATGTCTTCTAAGATGCTAACACTTTCAAATTTGTGCCAATTTGAACACACAATGTGCATGGCCAACGTTGATTTGCCACCTCCGTCCATGCCCCAAATTGCTAAAATTTCACCATCATCAGAATTCTCTAACCAAGCATTGATCTCCTTATCTCGAGTGTCCATCCCTACCAGATTGGGCTGACGATAAACTTGTACAAAATCAAGCTTTTCTTTAATTATCTTGACAATTTGTTGTAAGAACTCCGCTTCAGACCTTCAACAACAAAAGTAAACCGAATACAAACTCAAGAGTTGTACAATAAAGTACATTTGATTTAAATAAAATTTAATATTTAAAGTGTAAGCATGCAGTGTTGCACCCAAAAAACCGAAAAATATTGTTTGACTAGAATATTTTATAGTGTATGTTTGGAATTATACGAGTATAATGAAATGTGATTTGTTAGTCGATGAATCTAGCGTTGAAAGTCAAAACCGATATCAAATATACAGGTGAAAAGACTAGAAATGAAATAAGTTGTGAACGGGGTATAAAAAGTCACAAGCTGAAACTTAAGGGACTAATTGTGTAAATTCGTTTTAAATCAAATTTTAAAGTCTTGTTCCATGTGTTTCTCTCATTTTTTCTAGAACAGAAACGAAGTATTGTGTAGGTATGTGTTTGAATGACTAAACTGATTGAAGAGTAGATGATTTTTCATAATTCTTCGAGATTTAATGATTAAGAAATAAATAAGAGTCTTGGTGTATTAGTGAACTGTGTTGAACATGAGGAGGAAGTAAATTAGGATGATTAATTTAAGAATTAGAAGGAATGAGCGAATTATGGTTCATGCATGATTTGAGGCTTTTAGGTAAAATGATTATGGAGTCAAATCGATAATTGTTATACGTTAGGTAATCAAGTTCTTTTTATGATATATATAATAATTCATATGTTAGGCATGTTTGAGGTAAAACCCGATATGTGTGTGAGTTAAACGAATTGCAATCTTCAAAGAACTTAAGTTAATTTTGATTTTTAGGGTAATGTAATCCCACATGGGTTTAGATAGATGATAAGGTTTGAAAGTGTTTTAAACAAGGTAAATAATGTTGATGTGATTTGTTATGCTAGAAAACAAGTTTGAGTGTTAAAAGAGTTTGTTTGAGTTTAAGACCCGAGTGTGTTGCGCCAACCCAATTTTCATATTTTGGTCATTCTGCAAAAATCTTATAAAATCAACCTTAACTCAGTCTAAGGTGTAAGAAATATCGCTGGAAAGGTATTGATGTCTAAATTTTTTTATGAAAGAACCATCAAAAGCTTATTATAAATAAAAGTATATCAAAATTCTCAATTAGTGAGAAAGGGTCAATGTTGGTTATGAACTTTGTGCATAATTTTGTGTAAATTCATGTTTTGGGTTTAAGTATGATATGGGATTACAAGATAAGCTTATTTTAAGGTATCCTAAGCATATTAGAAGTGTAAGAACATTTAGATTAGCAGCATAAGACATTTTCATGGTTTATGAGAAAAAAGTATTAATCTCATGAGCATTTTTTTGTTATGGAGCATTTTTTTGTTATGGACGATGTAGCTTTGACATAGAGTTGTGTTTGAAGTGTTTGTGTGCAAACAACACAACGGCTTTTACAGAAATTTTGAATGGTCACACTGGTGCACACTAAACAGAACAATGCAAGCAGAAATAAGAAACGAGTTTACAAAATAAAATGAGGTTTGAGTAAAAATAAAAATATAGCAATATTTTCATTTGAGGGTTAAATGGTTATTACCCGAAAGTCTAATATTTATCCGGGATAAATATTAGGGGGTAATAAATGACAAAAGGTAAAACAAACAAACCCAAAGGGTTGTTTGTTTGCACGGTCGACTAAAAACCCCAAGGGGGGTGTTTGTTTCATAAACAAACTCGAATACTTATGCAACAAGTATTCTAGAACCTTCTTTGGTATCCTATAAATACCAAGGGCTTTAAACGGTTCTCGATCATAACACACTCCTCAATCTGTAAAATTCTCCCCCCCCTCTCTCTTTCCCGTGAGATTGAACGAACCAACCCAAAGGGTTCGAAAACCCTTTGGGCGATTCCTTAAGTCGACTCACTAGTCGAATTTGGTCGGTAAAACCCTAGGGTTTTATAAACCCTAGACCGATCGCAATTCGTACATGATTAGGGTTTCCTAAACCATAAGTGTACCCTAGCTTAATCTACGATTTTACCAAAGTTTGTACTTGCCAAACTTGTGATATGTTCGAAGTCCTAGTTCTACCTGTGTAGTATCGGTGGATACCTGGCGCAACCCTAAAGGTGACAATCTCAAAGAAACCCTAAAAGTGTTCATGAGGCAGCAAGAAGTTAAAGAAGGTGTTCAGTGCAGGATAAGGTCAAAGAAGCTTAGATTAACAAGTCTTCTAAACACCTTTTATACGTGTTTAGGTTATATCACTATTTAGTAGAATCTATATTTAGGGTTTTAGTCTGCACAATTTTATGTGTTTTTTTTTTGTTTGGCATGTCTGATAATGTGCGGATGACCACCAGAACCCAACAGTGGTATCAGAGTCACACTAAACATATATATCCTAGCTAGGATTCTTAGTAGTTGTTAATATTGCTATAAAATCGAATCTTGATTTTTTTGTTATGTTATGTTTGGATCGATTTATGTTTAGGGTTTGTATAAGGGTATTTGTTTTTGTGACAATTAAGGTTTTATTACCCTCGGATTAATATGCATTTGTACTGTTTTATCAATGATCGAAATACTTGGGTTTTATAACCTTTGAGGGTGTTGATCTAGGGTTGGGTTTATACCATAATTTTGTCCCGTGATAAAACACACAAATTCCTAATCAATATTGGCATAATTACAAAAACTAGGGATTCCTATTTTCTTGACATGCAAGTAATCTTGGTCTTCATAACTTATGATGTAGGGTTTTAGTTATTTTTGGTAAGTTGCAAATCTTTCCAAATACATACTAAAACATAAGTTCAGTATCTGTGGGCACATGGCTGACGTGGGAGAGGTGGTTATTGGATTCATTGGTCATATGCCAAAACAAAGATCAATGAATTGCAGTACCACTAGCGTTTATGGTAGTCTATTGGCATTCCGCCAAAGCGGACCCAAGGTTGCATAGAGTGACTAACTATGCCCAAATGATGTTAGAGTCTTATCCCTAGGAGTTGTCTCAGGGAGGCAATTGGTGTGGCAAAACACATACCTAAAAACTATTACAAGGTAGGTTACACCAAAACGTGGTGCGTTATGATAGTATATGATGTATCCTAGTGTAATATGCAAAATTATAGGGTTTGGTAGCTATTATGATAAAATGATTGAATTCACTCATTGTCTCTTTAAAACTGTAGATGGCATACTACAACATAATGCATGAACATTCTGATCCTTATAACCCCTCAAGGCGAGAACGATATGATTTCATCAAGAAGGTTTTAACCGATGAAAGACCTGAAATTCCTTATCACCCGATGAATCGTGGAGAGAGAGTGACTAGATCACCTCAGATCCAGCATGGTTAGAAACCTAGAGCTCCCTGGGATATTTATCCAAATCAAGGGATGCTGAGGTGTTTAACTGCATGCATGAAATGAGAAATCATAACATGCAAGTTGGTACATCTGAAAGGTTTCATGATACTTTGATGGAAGGACTTCTCAATCGTCGCAGGAAGGTTGACAGTCCTATGAGTAAGACATTCATGGTATTTTGTATCATGCTGTCCCTACTAGTCGTGTATCATTCTACTTGCTGGGACATGAGATGAGCCTATGCTAGTACAACTTTATGAACTATTATGTAAAGTTGAGGAAGACATGAAGGTCGGATCTGACAAAGTCATGAAGCGAAAGGCTGAGGAGTGAATGACACATACGTTACTGGAAAGACCAAGGGGTCTTCCATAAACTAGTAACCAAAAAAAATAGGTGTTTTCCAATTGCTATTATTCCCAAAAGCTCAAGCATAAGATTGGAAAATGCTTTGAGTAAATTCGTGACCTGAAGATCATGAAGGAAAAAAGAGGTATCTATATCTTATAGATTGTTTTATTATTCCTTCATTTTTGTGGCCTGAAGTTCACAAGAAAGTGAATTAATGCTTACAATGTTTATTGTAGAGCTTTAAGAGAGGGAACGCACGTCTTGCAACCATGGTGAACCTGAAGCTAGATGTGACTAGGCCATGATCTAACAGAAGATGACGATGGTGATCGTACATCAGTATTTTGGGAAATAGGATTTTAAAACATTTAAATTTTTGCAATTTTAAAACTGGTTGTTACCAGTTTTAGAGCTTGTTTTAAAACTTTTATTTTTCCCAAGTTTTATGTTTTAAACAGTTTAATATGAAATTTACCATATTTGGCATTTCATGTTTTAAAACCTATAACTAATAAGTTTTGGTAAAACATAGATTTATTCTAAATAAAGGTTTCTGTGAATATCAAACAATCTATCTGGTTTGATCAAGTGATGGCCATACTTTATGGGTTCTCTAAGGAGAACTAGTGAATTAAAAGAAATGTTCGAAAGGAAGCTTTATGCTTCACGTGATATACTTTAACATAATCTATGTGTGATAGAGGCTCAAGGATAATCATAAGGGTTTTGATGCAATCCATCTATAATGGAAGTTCAAAGTAGGCTTTGATGCAATCATATGTGATAGAGGTTCAAAGAAAACAAGGGTCTTTGATTTGGGAAATCTACGAGAGGATAGATTTAATCAAAGATGAGAAGTCATGGAATGACTTAGTGAACATTTCTACCATAATTTAAAGTAATATAGAATTCTTGGTACTTAAAGATGTTACCTAATTCTCGTGTTTTGATGGAATCAAGGCGTGTACCCCACATGCAATACGAATAAATATCTTTGATATTATAGTAAGATTTATTGCAAAGAGAAAATACTTAAGTGATAGAAATCTAGAGATTGAGTAAAACTCATATACAACTGTATAGTCTTTTAGATCATTAAGCCAAACTCAAAGGGCATGCGTTTGCAGATCATGAGTAAAATCTCGTATCTGCTTTGGAATGTTCAGGTAAAGCTAAAAGATGGAGGAACAACTAACCGGGTTATCACAAGTTAAACATGATCAAAATTAATGTGCTCAAGCCAAGCTTCTTAACAGAACCAAAATGAGGAGTTAGGCTTAGAATTGAGCAATGAAAGCAAGAGCATGTTATAAATTAATTTTAGATCATTTAACTGAGAAGTACAAAGCATGACTGGAATTATAGATCTAGCGTGATCTATGGGGAATTCCTATTATTGCATCATTTAGTGGGAGGATGAAAAAATCATTAAACGAAATGAACCTTGATAAATAAGGCAAGTTAGTTTTGCACGACAAATTAAGAAGCCAAGTGACTTAAAAGATTTATGGTTATGGACTACAAATGAGGGAAACGCGCAACTACATCGCAGTTCTAATTTGCAACAAGGAGTCACAATTATAATTTGTAAAATAATTCCATTCTATCAAACAAGCAGAATGAAGTGCACCGTTGAATACTAAGCTGAGTGAGTCGCGATTTAGCTAACTCTATCATCTAGTAAAACTAAATCGTTGGGACAAATACTCTTATGTTCATCAACAGTGAGACAAAACCAATTCAGTAGAATAGAAGTGAGGCTCAAGGGTTCTCCTCGAGAGAATTGTCAGAAAGTATAATAGTAGTGATTGGTAACTCCCAAACACTTTCTGGTACGAGCTAAATCAATCATATGGGAATTGAGGTAACGCCGTTGACTCGTGAAAATCATACGAGATCATTACGAGTAGATTCTACTTAGCGTGTTTTGAATCCATGAGTGGAAGGCATTTCATTCTAAAGGTGTCCTTAGCTGATAATCCATGAGCGATTTGGTGTTTGAAGACTTGGTTATAATCGGGTCGTTTGAAATTTGTTTGATCGTTGGGAATTCGATAGTTTGAAATTTTTGGATCTTCGTTCATCGGGCTTTTGAAGTTGGTTGCCTGAATTTAATTGTCTTTTTTGAAGATCATTTGTAATTATTAGATCGTTGGAAATTTGTTTTTGAAAATTTTGGATCTTCATTTATCGGGCTTTTGAAGATGGTTGCCTGAATTTGATTTTCTTTGTTGAAGATCGTTTGAGTCGATTTGTTTGTTCGGTTGTTTGAGTTTGAACTTGTCGGTTAATGTTTGATTGTTCATTTTGAAGTCATCGGCATTTGCTTTGGATCGAATTTGCTTTGGGTTGCTTTTGGGAATCGATCGTTTGATTTGAATTTGGCTAGCATCTTTGGCATTTGAAATTTGGAATTCAAAATTTGAAACTTAGAATTTGATTTGAAGCAGATGGAGGAGTTTAAGTCACGGTGGAGATTGTTAGAATATGACTTAAACTCTAAGGGGCTTTTGGTAAATTTGATAATTTTGTGACTTGTTCTACAAGTTTAATTTGAATTTGGAAACTTTCTTATGACAGTTAGATTTGTCTATAAATAGGGATTATTATAATTAGTTTTCTTTGTACCTTTTTAATTAGTTTCTATGTTGGTACCCTTGAATTTGGTTTTGTATTTGGTTTGGTAATTTGAATCAAGCTTCCTCTTAGTTTGTCGAAAAAAATTTGTTTGTTTGTTTCGTCTTTGAATTATCAACAACACTTTGTGCAAATTTTTTGTGTAAAGTCATGTTTTGGGTTCAAGTTTGTTATGGGATTACATGCTAAGCCTATTTTAAGGTATCCTAAGCATATTAGGAACATTTAGTTTAGTAGCATAAGAACTTTTCATGATTTATGAGAAAAAGTATTTATCGTATAAGCATTTATTTGTTAGGGACGATATAGCTTTGATCATGAGTTGTGTTAGCTTGTAGTCATGCAATGAGGTATGTACTTGGTACTAATTTGATTAGCATAATTACCATGATACAACCTCATAGTAATCTATAATTGAGAATGAGTAAAAATTTTCATGACATTTTAAATGTGAAGATATTTTACATGTTGTTATTGATGCAAATGTGTTACATGAGATAGTAGTTAAAGTTAAATGTTATATGTAGGAAATGTATTTATAGAGAAAAGTAGACTAACTTAAATGACTATGAGTGATGATGGTCAGACACTTATTAAGTAGCGTTAGATAAATAATCTGGTGCTAATGATGATATTTGTGCAAGGTTATTTGTTAGAATGAGGTGAAGGTTTGTATGAGATAGAAGTTAAGTGGAATGCATTATGAAATGTGCATAACTTAAAGTAGTATGTATTAATGAAGTGTAAAGCTAATATGAATTGTATGTTATGATTAAGCTATTTGATATATCTTGATGTGTGAACAAATAGTAAAGAATGTGAAAGTGTGAAGTTATATAAACGAAGTGCGAAAGTGCTATGTGTTAAGTTTATATATATAATTAGCCAAGTGTTTATGTGTGAAGCTTATATATGTGAATAGTTAAAGTGTTAGTGTTAAGGTTTGATGTTAATATGTTGAGTATGATAGAAATAGAATCCCTTTCGGGGTAATGGAATGTACCTTTCGGGGTAATAGAATGTTGAGTATGAGAAGTGTGGAGAAAATTAATTAAGAAAGTTATGATTGCTTTATGTGGAATAGCACCCTTCGGGGTAATGGAATGTACCTTTTAGGGTAAGTGATAGAACCCTTCATGGTATGTAATAGCACCCTTCGTGGTAAGTGAAAGCGCCATTTGCGGTAACGTATAGCACCTTTTGGGGTAAATTAGACTGAAGTTGAAATATGATAGGTCGTAAAGGATTTACTACTCTTGTGATTCAAAAATCAATATTGTTCTAATGAGCTTTGTAATGTTATTTAGATGTTATATGTTTTGAAGAAATGAAGGTGTCAAATAGTAGTTATGTTGTTATTCAATTATTGTCATTACTAGGGGTGAGTGCGGTTTCGGAATCGAACCTGAATCGAGAGAACCGAAAAACGGATTGCCAAGGAACCGAGAACCGGACCGAGTAGCATGTGTTGGTTCCGGTTCAGTTCCTTGCATGTCTAACTGATTGGAACCAAAATTTGTAGATCTTATGAATTTGAAGTATAACGTGGTGGTTTTTGTGCACTTGAATTTGAAGTATAATTCAACTACTATCTTCCATTAAACAAATAAGTATGATACTAATGATTACGGCAGTTTTTTAACGAGAAAAAAAAATCGCACATTCTTGATCCAAGTTTTATATAATGGAAAAGGGTAGCACAATCTACTATTCTAATGGTCATATAACCAATGGAGATGATGATATAGACATGCACGTTCATTCGTTTTTTAACATTCTTGAAGAGAGTGATTCAGAAAATTCTTTACAGGTATGTTGCACAAGTATGATTTTTTCATTCTTGACGGGGCAGATTACAAATGATGTCGAGTTTCCAATCAGTTTTTAGGAAAACGATAAATATCAAATATACACGTTAGAATGCACATAATTTTAATGGCATAAACATGCATGTTAGTATATATTTAATCATGTAATCTAATCTTAGACAATTTGGTCAGGTCGAATTAATACAGTTCTTAGCTTGAAAGCTGTAATGGATATAAATCGATATACTAAAAAATAAACATAATACTAAATAAGATTGGTCATCACTGTACTCATTAAGTATTTACATGATTTATCACATACGTCTATCGGCGCATACAATAGAATTGGGCGGTTCTTCGGTTCCGGAACTTATACCCGCGGTTTCGGACCGAACCGAGAACCGACATTTGAAATATTGAAGAACCGAGAACCGAACCGAGGTTCTAAAAGTCGGTTCAGGTTTGGTCGGTTCCGGTTCGGTTCTCGGTCCATCTGCTCACCCTAGACTCATTACTTACTAAGAGAAATCTTAGGCTTAATCTGTAAAGGTTTTATAAAATTGATGCAGGACTGTATGGCCATATGATATTTTAGAATATGGTTGTATGCTCTTTTCAAAATCTCAAAATAGAGCATTGGGCCATATGGTATTTTAGCACATGGTCATATGCTTTCTCCATAAGCTTATTAAGAAAATAAGAAGCATATGGTTATATGGTCATTTGCGTAAAAAAAAATAATAAAAATAAAAATTGGGGTGTTTTATGCAGTGTCCAAGTGGTTTTTTTATATTATGCTAGAGGCATAGCCTATAAACCTCAACGTACCATTACAAATGTTTTAAAATGATGGGGTGCTCAAGAATTAAAACATTTCCTGAAAATACTCGTGTTATTATCTTATTGTTTAGTTATGTTAAGCAAGTTTTTGTTCGTGTAAAACCCAAGCAAGCAAATATGTATTATGATCAGTTACTGTGCTTATTGGATTAACTGCTAGTAGGAATTCATATATTCTTTAGAGCGACAGGTTTTAAATATTAGTCTTGATGGGATCGTACAAGTTTAATAATCATTATAATAACTGAATTATAACCTGGAACAGAGAAACATACCCTGAAGGAACTTTGCCGGCCATATAGCCAACCTTCTTGAGGGCTTTGTTCCATCGTTTCACTTTAGCTTCTGTCCACTTTGTACCCGCTTTGGCTTCAATCTTGAAATTCCCTTCTCGTTTCTTGACATGTGAGATATTAACATGATAAAAAATGGGTAGAACGAAATGATTGCGCCTCTTCCTTTCCTGGAGAATCAGGTAAAGCTCGTCAAGACACCAACGAGAAGTTGCATAAAGCTCCGACAATACGATTATTGACGCCCTGGATTCTCTGATTGCTCTCTTGAATTCTGGTTTCAGGTCTTCACCAATGTGGATATTATTATTATCCCTAAAAGTGTATATTCCTGCTTTATTTAACTTGTCACAAAGATGATCTGTAAAACCATGACGAGTTTCGCCTCGAAAGCTTAGAAAGACATCGTATCTGCTAACATACTCTCCCGAAGAAGAGGAAGCCATTGAAATGGGATAAGGTATGGAAAGATCAAAGATGAATGATGAGTGATGAAAGTCTTCGTCTCCTGATTGTACCAACCACCAATAATGGAAATAGATGGTAGTAGTTGGGTCATCGTGAACGATAAATTATTCAATTTTGATACTTCACCCACCACTAGGCCGGCGCTGACAAATATTTTATAATAAGTTTGAAAGATTAAAAAATGCCAGCATACATGGTTTTAAATATCAAGCAAAACGAATACATATATATTCTATTTTGTTGATTGATTCTTTGATTCTTTGAAAGATAAAAAAAAGGGAAAATACCCTATTCACCCCAATAGTACAAAGTACTTACCCCTAGTATCTCACAAAATTTTTTTTTCTTCAAATGCTCCAGAGGCAGAGGTCGCTTGAAAAACTTGGGCGGAATACATAATAATGTGACACTTGTCCCTAGTGGTGTCCCCACCATGTACCTTCATGGTACATGTTACCATATGTTATTTTTGGGCGAATAGGCCCACAAAACTTGGGCGACTTCATTATTTTATTTATTTGTAAAAAAATTATTAAATACATTTTTGGTCCTTGTTGTTTTCTTCATATTTCATTTTTGTCCAAACTTTTTAAAATCATATAAAAATAAATATATAAATACTAACAATTTTTTTATTTTTCTCATTTTTCTCATCTCTCTCTCTCTCATAAAAACACACACATCTCCTTTCTCTCTCTACACCGCCGGCGACCCCCCTCCGGTCGTCTTCTCCGGCGAGATTCCGGCCACCGAAATAATTTTCCGGCCAAAAATATTTTCTTACACCAAAACGTAGATCGAGTTATCCCGAGTTCCCTCGTACCACCCACTCGCTACCACACGCCACCCATCACCACCACACGCAAACACTGCCCCCTGCCACCACCACCGAGAGCCACCACCACACGCAAACACCGCCCCCTGCCACCACCACCGAGAGCCACAACCACCAAAAATGGATCTTTTTCAAACAAAATATGACTACTCGACACCTAAACTTAAGCGATAATAAATGGGTTGCTATATTCTTTCTTTTGTAACAAGTTGAAGATATTATTCAAAATGGTACATGAGTTTCATTTTATATGATTGTACATGAGCTTCCTTTTATATATTTCAATTAAATGATTGTGCAATAAATTAGTGGAAATAGACAAGTTGGAGTCAACTGATAAAAGGAAACTCATGTAACCATGTTTTGTATAAAAATTATATAATGGTTTAGCATGAAGATTAACAGTATATTGATGATATTTCTAGGCCTACAATGGTTGTTTCAAAAGTTGTCTCAAAATTTGTAACACAAAAATCTGGATGGTGGTATTGTGGTTATCTTGAAGAAGATGGGAAAAAAAAGCTTTTGAAATCTTGATAGGAGTGAGATAATAATGGTGTGGTTAAATGTTTTTTGTATGTTATATTTATTAAAGAGAAAGAAAGAGTTGTGATTAAAAATAAAATACCAAGCAAACAACAAGGACCAAAAATGTAGTTAATAATTTTTTTACAATAAGACAAAAAGAATAAGTCGCCCAAAAAATGTGGTCCCAGTCGCCCAAAAAAGTAACTGTTGGGGGTGGTACCATGTTAGGACTTGGTAGGGACTTGATAGTGACAAATGTCACTATAATATTAAATTCGCCCAAGAAATTTGAGCGACTCTCTCCTCTGGGGCATTTGAAGAAAAAATAAATTTGTGGGGTACTAAGGGTAAGTACCTTTGTACTTTTGGGGTGTTCCAAGAATTTTCCCTAAAAAAAATGCCAGCATACATGGTTTTAAATATCAAGAAAAACGAATACAGATATATTCTGATGACGTATAGTCTATATTCTGGTCACGAACCCAAAATGATAAACATTACTAACGCCCAAACCCACTATGAGTGGGCTATCATGACAATGATTTGGGCCAGCACGCTAAACGGTTTGGGCTCACGAAAGCCCAAACACAAGTTATTTATGGTTTTGATATAGATATCTCTTATTTAAGGGATATATATCAACCGGATATATACCGAAGAGTAAGGAGCACGTATCCAGTAAGGATTCCGTGCCTATATAAACAAAACCATAACTCTCGTTAAAGGAACGACTCATAACCCTAACTCTTCTACATAACCCTAAAAACTGATTACTTACTCTCACGCCGGAGGATAATCGTGGGAGACAATCCCACGATAAGCCTAACGGTGTTTGTTTGCTTTCTTAGTGCGCAGGTCTCAAGTATTAAGATCTGATTGATACGGGAGCAGGAATCCAAATAAGGAACGCCCAACTTTTGTATCAACAAGTGGCGCCATCCGTGGGACCCTACACTAAGAACTAGAATGACGAAACACAAAAACTCAAGCCAGCAGACTCCGCAATTGGAAAAAACACGTGGTGACCCCCAGAGGAAGAACCATCAAGATCCGACCTCTAGGCAGGCTTCTGGGACAACCAATGCGCCTGGTCACCAAGAAACAGGAACAACCCTACCTCTCCCAGTGGTAGAATTGCCCACAGGGGCTGCCCAGACCACCACGGTGGTCCCAAGCACTGAAGAACTTCAGCGCACTCTCTTCAATACTCCTCATCAAACGGAACCCATTGTGGACAACACTGTGCCGCCAGGCGCGCCTAATCGAGATAGGGGACCTAACCCAAAAGCAGATATTGTTGCATTGGAAGAGGATGCACCTGAATTAACGCTAAGTAATTTTGTGTCACAAAATTACGAAGCTTTAGCTAGCCTCATGCAAGAGGAGACAAGGAGAAGATCAAACTAGAGCCTACAAGCTCGGCTTAACTTTAACCCATAAACATCCCCACCGCGCTACCAGAGGAGGGAGCGAAAATAATGAAAGATGTACCAATGTCCATGATAGACTTGGTACAGCATCTGATTCACAAGACTTGGAGGAATACGAAGACGGTGAGAGGCGTACTAATGTTTACTCCAGACTTGGTAGTCGCAGGATACAAGATAGACTTGGACGTCAACACTCACCGAGCGAGGGCTCCTCAAGGTCTGGGAACAGAAGAATTCACGACAGGTTGGGAAAGCGAATTTCCCCAAGTGAAAGCCCCTCAAGTTCTACCTCTGAGGAAAAACGGCGCAAGCGCCGCAAAAGGGATGACTTCTCCTCAAGTGACTCCTCGGACAACGAGGACAAAGAGACAGGACACTGGAAGTCTAGAGGAAGACGCCGCGAGGAAGAGGACGAAGACATATCTCTTCCTTGGCGTCGTCAGAAAGTTGATGCATTCACACGACGCATCAGCGATTACTCTGATCATAAGAAAAGGCGCATGCCCACCAATATTAAAACATATGATGGAACGGGTGACCCTGATGACCACCTAAAAATTTTCGAATCCGCTGCTACTATCGAAAATTGGCCACAACCTGTGTGGTGTCATATGTTTAACTCCACACACTACTAGAAAAAGGTCTATCCTTGACTCGCATTTTATGACGCACGCTACAAGATGACGCGCAAATAGCAAAGTCATAAAATAAGAGTCATAATGAGTAAATTTTCTATTAGGGATGACTCGCTTTAAAAAGCGTCATACATATGGGTCATAATCACATTTTTGGCTAACTCCCGCCCACTTTTTTTCCCCAAAATCAAATGATTTTCATTATCCCTCCATACTTATCTAGGTCACCCACTATTTTCACCACTCCCAACTATTTCACCACTAGTCTAAATGGGCGGGTCAGGTGCGCCTACCCACTCTTTTGTCCATCTTTTAATCAATTCAACCCATTATTTCAGGTGGATGATGAAACCGAGTGTGTTATCTTTGACCTTCGCCCATCAGATGCCATCAATATTGCTGTTAGGTGCAAGGTATGGCATCATAATAGTAATTTGTTACTTTACTTTTGTTATTATAATGGGGAAAAAGATTAATTGTTGTTATCATATATTTTCAGGTACCAATACAGGTCAACAAGTTCTTACCATATAGCGATGGAATGAAGATTGTTGAATCTGCAAAGCCGTCACTTCAAGGATCTGCTACAGATGGGTTGATATTTAAAGAACTTGACAGGTGTCTAAACTTGACATAAAAAAGACTTGTAATTTGATTGAGTTACCCATTTTGACCAATTACCCAACCCACCCAATGTAAATTTGATTGAGCTTTTTATACTTGTATAAGTTGTTTTCAGCAATCCTTTGGTTGTTTTGAGCTTTTGTTGCAGCCTGGAGTTGATAGTTGGAATTTCAGAAGTTAAGCTGTCATAAGAAGCTCACATTAAGCTTAGCTTAAGAAGCTCACATTAAGCTTAGAAGTGTAGGAGTGAAGTGGATTAGAGTATTGTTGTTGATTGTGTAGTGGATTAGAGTAAGTGTAGGAGTGAAGTGCACTTAGTAAGATATTAGCGTGCGAAGGCATCAATATAACAGGTTACTCAGAAAGCTCAATGGCGCAACTGTAGCTTTATTGAACTATTGTTGTTGATTGTGTAGTGGATTATAGTAAGTGTAGGAGTGAAGTGCACTTAGTAAGATATTAGCGTGCGAAGGCATCAATATAACAGGTTACTCAGAAAGCTCTACATATGTGCCATTCGTCACAGTTTCTAAAAAGAATGGTTGTAATATGTAAATTATATGTACACAGCTGTATATGTATCGTGCAATGATATTATATATCAATAGTCTAAACTGTTATCTGTAGGTACTATGATGAGAAGTGTCAATCTTTTGACTTATACCAAACTTATATCTGTAGGTACTGAAAGCTCTAAGAAGGCTGGTGGTCAGGGTGATTCAGCAATTACGTCTGTTCAACCGAAGAATCTGTAAGCATTATTTCTTATTTGAATGGGCATGATCTATTTCAGTTTGTCCCTAGATTGATTATATTGTATATATTTAGTTTGTAGACTGATTTGGTTATGTTAATTGCTGTTTGGCAGAGGTGACGGTAGTTTGACAGGAAAAAGTACTGCTGTCGTTCCTGCTCACATGGGTTCGGAAAGGTTAGAATTTGCTTTTACCTTTTAACACATATTGAGGAACTTGTCTATCTCTTTTCTCCAACTATGCACACGTGTCTAATATGAAACTTATCTGTTTATCTCAGAGTAAGAATCTTGACCATAGGATATAATTGAAAGCTATTTAACGGACATGCCATGTTAAATACAGAGTATGCAATAAGGCTCTTTGTCGCTATGTTAATAAAAAATGGCTACGTGATCATGTTAACAGATTCGTCCATTGCAAAAACGAGACTTGATAAGCTTTAGCGACTTGAGAACCAAATAAAAACAGGGAGTTGGTATTCTAGTGGAATTTATTGAACTATCTTTTGTTCAGTCAAAGCAGATGATCTTAGTTTTTCACTGCAGATAACAGAGTTTTATTACTTGCAAAAATGGCTAGGTGATATGTTGCACTTGCACAGCGTAAGCAAGAGAGAAGGTCAAGGTCGCAGACTTGCAGGTAAGATGATTGGTCAAGGTCTCTTAAATCAATATTAACAAAAAAAAGTTGTATCACCTATCATATTTTGTATAATAAAAGGAGTCATCCTCTAAAGTTGTCAACATTTATCTCCCTCAGGCTCAATTTCAACAAATGAGGCCAGTTGCAATGGCACCTTCAATGATGGCTTCTTGTATGCCTATGTACCCCCGTGGTGCTCCAGGTATGGGCCAGCAGCTATTCTATAGCCAAGCTCCCCCTGCTATGATTCCTCCACAGGTACTCTTTGCTAAACTTATTTGTGCACCATCTGCATTTATTTGTTAACTGCTTATTTGCAGCCTGGTCACAGATTTTTAATTCACTCATATTAAGCAGTTATAAGCTGATCTTTTGGATAAATAAGCTCACCCAGCTTATCTCCATTTAGTATTTTTAGATTAATTTTTAGAATTTTTTAAGACCTTCAAAACCAGGCCTGCAAAAGGTTGTAGTGGATAAATAAGCTCACCCAGCTTATCTCTTGTGACGTATTTTGAATTTGTCTATCTTTTCTCTTTTTTAGATGTGGTTAAAGTGAATGGGAGACTTATTCCTCAAGTGGTTAAATCGCGGGTCGAGCAATACGAAAAGGAGCCAAAACCAGCAATGGTTGTATACTCAGTGGTCGATGTGGAAGCTGTCAAACTAACTTGTGAATTACTATCGATATGTAATTTTTGTCGTTAATTAACTTGTGACTTATCGTGAATTAGTACTTGAATTAACCTCATTGTTTTGATATATATATGAAATGCGTTATTTTGATATTTGTGTTTTTAATTTTGTATTATCAGGTTTTTAATTGTCATTTAATAGAAAATTAGTAACTGGAAAAAATTAATTAAAAAAAAATTAAGTTATGACTCGCAAAAAGGAGAGTCATAAAACGTGGGTCATAAATGCGCGTCATAGAGGGATGACGCACAAATGCGAGTCATGAAGCTTTATGACGGGTCTTTCCTTGACTCTCATTTGCGCGTCATAAAGCCTCTTCTTGACTCGCATTTGGAGTCAAGAATAGCCCTTTTTCTAGTAGTGACATTAGTAGGGAATGCGCGGACTTGGTTTAGCAAGCTTCCACGAAGGAGCATAGACGGGTTTGAAGAGTTGCGAAAAGCATTCCGCTTGAACTTCACACAGAGAAGGAAGTGCGCTAAGAACCCTGTTGAACTGGCCAGAGTAAAACAGCGCCAAAGGGAATGAACCAGTGCTTACGTGGAGCGCTTCAAGGATGAATGTATACACGTCAAGGCGTGTCCTGAAGTGCTAAAAATTTCAGGGTTCATGAATGGGATCACTAACCCAGAACTCATTAGGAAATTAAATGATAAGGTTCCCCAAACGTTCGATGAACTAATGAAGCGCACAAGATCCTTCATCCAAGGAGAGGCAGCCGCTGTGGACAGTAAAAAAGGCTACTTAAATTATAGGCAGCAAGAACAGCCTAGGAGACAATCCAATGATCAGAGCAGCAATCGCAGCAAGAATTATCGCAGTCAGGGAAGTGGACGAGATAATGACAAGTATACCCCCCTCACAAAGACTCTGAGGGAAATATTTGTAACAGAAGGAGCAAACTTCCCAAAACCCCCACTAATGCGCACTCCAGAGGACCGGCGTGTAGGGAATGGATACTGCGAATACCATGGACAAAAGGGCCATACCACCAACGAGTGTGTCCAGCTACGACAACTAATTGACAAATTAGTAAATGAGGGTAGAATGGATCATCTCGTTAAGAATATTAAGGAAGGGAAGGATAAAAAAAAAAGAATGGAGGTAAAAAAGAGCCATCCAAAGATAAGGCTCACATTATTTACATGATACAGTCATGGCAGCGCAAGACGAAGCAAAAGGTCAGTCAAAAATTCTCTTTAGGGAATGAGATATCCTTCCCCACTCTAGCTGCGGACAACGCAGTAGTAGAGCCACTAAGCATTGAGATACATACAGGGGGACACGATATTCGCCGCATGTATATTGATGGAGAAGCATCCGCAGACATTCTGTATGAACACTGCTTCAAAAGGCTGCGACCTGAGATACAAAGTCAGTTAATACTGGCCACGACGTCACTGACTGGTGATTGGTGGTAAACAGTCAGATAATTATTGGTCAACCACTTGTGAATAGTCAAATATAATAGTCAAACAGCTTAGGCCAATGCTTCCATGGAATACAGTATTTCCCCGGGTCGTAATGTCCCAACGAGGTTGTGATGGTATTAAAAACGAATCTGTGATCGAGTGATTATGAACAGGAAAGGGTATAAGTGTGTGTGTGAGTGATTACACTAGGGTTTTATAAAAAAAAAAATAACTTAGATAAACTATTTTAACGATTACGTAAAAGCCAGATATTTAAAAACTTTTAATAACTAAAAACGCGTACGTTTAATTTAATTCTACGTGAACGTACGAAACAAAAACGATTTTAACTAAAGTATTTAATTTATATGCCTTAGGGGCTTAAATGCAAATTAAATAAACTTAAAATATTTATTTTACAATTACTTAATTGTTTAATTAATTATTATTATTTAATAACTATTATTAATTATTTAATAATACACTAATAATTAAGAAAATGTGAAATAAGTCTAGAAAAATAAAATTAAAATTTCTGAAAGTCTAAAATATTATAAAACTTATTTTAAAAATAAAATTATATTTTTCTTACTATTTATCTAATTATTATTAATTATTAACTATTTAATTATTAATTAACTATTTATATTGATTTTAATTATTATAAATACTAAAAAGTCTAAGATAATTAAGAGGATTTTTATAAATCTAATTAACCATCACAGGAATCCTAAAAAATTATAAAAACTTTATTTTATCTATTTTTAAACTAGTTTACTAATTATTATTCTATATATTAATTAATTATCAATTAAACTGTTTAAATTAATAAAACTAGTAAATGAACAGTAAAAATTACAAGAAAATTTCTAAAATTATATTATGACATATAAAAGCTAGAAAAAAATATAAAATCTAGGTGTTGCTTTATAAAAACTAATTATGCTATTTAAAACTTAATTATTGATTAATTATTAATAAAACTAATATTAATTCTAATAAATACTAAATGATAATATAAAAATCTAATAAAATTACTAAAAATACTTTAATATAAAAGGAAATTAATAAAAATATAAAAATACAACTTACTTAATAAAAATCTAAAAATGAAAATTAAAATTAAATTATATTAAATAGAAACTATCACTTATTTTTATATTGGTTTTTCTGGAATTTTCTTTTACCAACCTACTTTATACCTAAAAATGACTAACGTTTGTAAAAACAACTGATTTATAACTTAATAATAAGCACTGTGAGAGCTTAATAGCTTCACAGTTGACTTTGTTTGACCAAACAAAGAAATAAGCTCAAATGAACTTGAGTGGGACCCACTATGGATGTATCTGGTTCCAATAAGTTGTTTGAACAAGTTTGAGTAAGATTTGATCAGATAAGCCCTTGGAATAAGCTAATAAGCAACAATAAGCAATTTGATTACTTGCTACTCAACTGAAAATGGGACAAATTTGTGAAGCAAAACCAAGTGGGGTCCATTGAGTACTAGGTCAAACTAAGGGTCAATACTAAGAGCCTGGTAGTAGGGGAGTTGG
This sequence comes from Artemisia argyi, assembly GCA_030686995.1. NCBI lineage: Eukaryota > Viridiplantae > Streptophyta > Magnoliopsida > Asterales > Asteraceae > Artemisia > Artemisia argyi. The sequence goes on along the minus strand of CM060708.1, from coordinate 20,077,030 downwards.
GAGGAACCAAGTTTGTCAAGTGGGGCCTACTGAGGTGGCCACAAATCACCACCAAAGTGGTGGTGATGGGTGGGTTCTGCTGGTCTGGTGCAGGGGAGGTGTTCCTCCCTGCAAGTGACTTTGAGGCAAGCTGGGGCCCACACAAAAATTACTAAAAATAAGGTAACTATGGGATCTTATAGATGAGCTATTAGACTACAAATCCTAAAAAGCACAATGTCTAAATCTCCACAGAAAATTCTAAACAAATCCTACTATTTTTGGTTTTTTCTGTCAAACTAAATTGACTTTTGAATGAAAACTTGGTTAGTTGACTTTTGTGAGATTAGGTCTGATTCCATTGATTGAATAGGTAATAATAAGTTATAATGAGATGATTTTAAGCAACCATAACAACCTATGAGCTAATATAATAGATAATGGAACCTAAGTCCTTAACAGTTACAAAATATTGAGGTTTAAACTAAGATTTTGACTTTTAACACATAACTACTGGTTTTTATTGCATTTGAAACATATAAAACACACTTCTAAGATATTTTAAGTATTTTGATGCATATTTGAGTGTTTTTGGATGTTTTGGCAGCTCAGATTAGTATAAAATGATGAGTATTTAGACACTCATCAACTGGCTTCACAGGAGAAAAGATATGGCCTATGGGGCAATTACGCTTACTTGTAGTTGTGGGCGATGAACAACACTCTACAGCAACATGGATAAACTTCATGATAATCAAATCTCCTTCACCGTACAACGGCATCATTAGGAGACCTGGAATATCATCCATGCGCGCTGTCCCATCCACAGCACACGGGATGCTCAAATTTCCAGTAGAAGGAGGCATTGTCACCCTCTAAAATACCACGGTGCCGCCTAAAGAATGCAACACGGTAACCAGTGAAGTGGAGAATATTCCAGAACAGCGCGCAACTAAAATACCAAACCTAAAGGTTGTCATTCACCCTGATTACCCAGATCAACAAATATCAATTGGAGGGTCTCTATCTGACAAAGGTAAAGCAGCTGTGTGCGCACTCTTTCAAAAGAACCTAGATATCTTTGCATGGGAACCAAAACACATGAATGGAGTACCACGATCTATCACGGAGCACAAGCTACAAATCCGACAAGGATTTCCTCCAATATGACAGAAAAAGCGCGGCCAAGCTCCGGATCGCGCAAAAGCCATCTTGGAAGAAGTACACAAACTGGTAGACGCAGGCATCATGCGGGAAGTCTACTACCATGACTGGCTTTCCAACCCAGTAATGGTAAAAAAGAGTGATGGCAGTTGGAGAATGTGCGTAGACTTCACTGATCTTAATAAAGCATGTCCACAAGACTGCTACCCGCTACCAGAAATAGACTGGAAGATAGAATCCCTATGCGGATATCCCTTTAAATGTTTCCTAGACGCATACAAAGGGTACCATCAAATTCAGATGGCAGAGGAGGATGAAGAAAAAATAGCCTTCTACACAAGTCAAGGGGTATATTGCTACACGAAAATGCCCTTTGGTCTAAAGAACGCGGGCGCGACATACCAGTGATTGGTGGACATGGCCTTTGAAAAGAAAGTAAGTCGCAACCTGGAAGTTTATGTCGATGACCTTGTTATAAAGAGTCATACTGAGGAGGAATTGGTGTGCGACATCGAGGAGACATTCAAAACACTGGGAAGGATAAACATGAAGTTAAACCCCAAAAAGTGCACCTTTGGAGCAACAAAAGGCATGTTCCTTGGATATTTAATAGAACCTAACGGCATCAAGCCCTGCCCAGAAAAGACAAAAGCTGTCATCGATCTCCCTTCACCGCGCACATTGAAAGAAGTCCAGTCATTAAACGGAAAGCTAGCTGGGCTAAACCGTTTTTTGTCCAAGTCAGCAGACAAGTCACTCCCTCTCTTTAAAACACTCACGAAGTGCACAAAAAAGGGAGACTTTCGTTGGACTGAGGAGGCGTAGGAAGCCTTCCAATAACTTAAGCAACATCTTGCAGCGCTTCCCAAACTTGTCGCACCCCGACCAGGGGAAGAATTGATCATGTACTTATATGTAACTCATGGAGCAGTCAGCGCGGTATTATTGACAGATAGGGATTCCGTTCAAACACCCATATACTTTGTAAGAAAAGCACTCAAAAAGACAGAGACCAACTATACTGCCATGGAAAAACTGGTCCTAACTCTAGTCTTCGCAGCTAAGAGATTGCGCCGATACTTCGAAGCGCACCCAATGGCTGTGATCACGGACCAACCAATCAAGCAAGTTATCTCTAAACCTGACACATCAGGACGGCTACAAAAATGGAGTGTGTTATTGAGCGAGTATAACATCTCTTATAGACAGCGCACCGCAGTTAAAGGACAGATATTGGCAGATTTCATCAGCGAAAAGCCAGATACTGACACTCCACCTATAAAAAGTGAAACAGCATTACAAGAACCATGGATTCTATTCACGGATGGATCCTCGTGGGTGGATGGATCAGGCGCAGGCCTTATCCTCACTAACCCAGAAGGAGTGGAATTTACTTACGCACTGCGTTTTGAATTCACAGCCACAAACAATCAGGCAGAATATGAAGCCCTACTCACTGGACTACGCATTACCACTCAAATGGGCGTACGCAACCTAGAGGCAAATGTAGATTCCAGGCTAGTAGCCAACCACGTGTTAGGTGAATATGAGGCCAAGGATGAACACATGGTCCAATACCTCGAAAAAACCAAGTCTCTAATTCAGAATTTTGATAGGTTCACCATCAAACAAGTCCCTAGAGGAGAAAACAGGAAAGCTGACGCGCTTAGCAAGATCGCATCTACGAGCTTTGCGCACCTCTCAAAACAGGTATTAGTGGAGACTCTAAAAAACAAATCAATCTCGGAGATAGAAATATCCACAGTGATAGAGGAACAGAATCCTACGTGGAGGACACCTATCATTGAATTTATAAGCAAATGAATCTTACCACAAGATCAAAAAGATGCTCGTAGGGTACGGCGCACAGCGCAGAGATTTGAACTCCGAGATGGCGTCCTGTATCGACGTTCATTCCTACAACCATGGCTCCGGTGCGTTGGACCTTTTCAGGCAGATTATGTACTCCAAGAGATTCACGCTGGCTCATGTAGTATGCACTCAGGACCACGGTCCGTAGTGGCGCGCGCCCTGCGGGCAGGATACTATTGGCCTACCATGCACCGCGACGTGCGGGACATGATAAAGAAATGCAGCGATTGCCAAGTCCACAGGCCAATTCCGCGCCGACCACAACAAGAGCTAACCCCCATCATCTCACTATGGCCATTCTATAAATGGGGCATTGACATTGCACTTTGCAGGCCCTTTTCCGGTTGCAACAGGAGGGCTTAAATTCCTCATTGTAGCTATAGATTATTTTACTAAATGGATTGAAGCAAAAGCAGTGGCAAGCATCACAGGCAACCAAGTCAAACGCTTCGTGTGGGACAACATTGTATGTCGCTTTGGACTACCTTGAGAGATTATCTCGGATAACGAAAAACAATTCTGTGATAACACGTTCAAAGACTGGTGCACGCAATTAAACATTACACAACACTTTGCTTCAATGAAGCACCCACAAACCAATGGCCTAGTTGAACGTGTGAATAGCAGTTTGGGCGAGGGAATAAAAGCGCGCCTTGACAGACATAAAGGAAGATGGGTGGATGAATTGTCACATGTTTTATGGGCGCACCGCACGACAATTAAAACCAGTACCGGAGACACACCATTCTCTCTTGTCTATGGAACAGAAGCCATCATACCAGCCGAAATTGGAATGCCAACTATCCGTACAGCGGAAATAAATGTCACAACAAATGACGATGAGCGGCGCATAGACTTGGACCTGCTAGAAGAAAGGCATGAACGCGCAGCTATACGTGAAGCAAAGGCTAAAGCTGTAACACCCCAACCCGATAAGGGTAGAAGTATTACATTACAGTGACATATCAGAACAAACACAAGCATATGATTCATACATACAACGAAATTCAGGGTTACAAATGAAAATCTGAAACTACAAGGTTACAAAACAATAAATACTATGTCTAATAAAGTGAAACTTCATCTAATCGTCTCTAGTCCAAAGCATAGTCTTCTAAGTCCAGTCACACTCTCTTCCCATAACCCAGCTTCCTACTAAAACCTGCCGCAGGAAAAGGAAATGCGGCTGAGCTTAAAAAGCCCAGTGAACAGATACATATACAAAGCAATGATAATGAAACAGAACTGAAATATAGTGCATTGGGGAAATAGAATAAGGAATAGATAAAAGAGTAATAGAATAGAAAGAAGAAAGGATAGTCATCTACCACGAGCCCAGAAACATATCATATCATATAAGCCGTCAATACCATAATTCTTCATAATCATATAGAGGGGAGTCCTCTCAGATAATCAGATAATATGAGGGGTGTCCTCATCCTTCAAATGGGTGGAGTATCGAACTCCCAGAAATTGTGAAAGGCATGTATAACACACAGTACCAGTCACCTCAAAGTCAACTCAAAGTCATAGTTAAATCCACTAAACAGAACAGATCTAGGATGCATCCATACGCCCCCGCAGAAATCATAGTGGCCATAACAAATCATATCATAAAGCGCGCATATCATATATCAGAAAGGGGACGGTGTAGCCAAATCACTAGGGCCACACACTAGTCATGCCAGTGGTGCATCACAGACACGCCTATGGTACCTCCATAGGTAGGGAAACAGAAATGGCTCGGGTATCAAACTAAGAGTCAGGTCTCATATCATACAAAAGGTCATATAGCGAAGGTGTATCTCAGAATCATATCAAAGGTTCATAATAGCAGTTCATAACAAAGGGTTCATATCAGAAATAGTATTCAAGGTCCAATCAGAGTTTATCAGGTCAAGGTTCATATTCAAAAATCAATTCATGGTTCAGTTCAAAAGTCCGTTTCAAAGTTTCTATTAAAAGTCCAATTTAAACAATCTTTTAAAACAGTTTTCATAAAAATGATCTTTCAAAATATAGGGTTCATGAAAGTTAAATAACATTTCTTTTAAAAAGAAATTTAGCATCATTATAAACATCTTTTCAAATCGGTTCTTCTCAAAACATTTCCATGGTATCATTAAGAAGGTTTTCATAGCATAGGTTCATAACGGAGGTCACATCAAATGGGATCAACAGAGAAAGTTCAAGTAAAGGGGATCATAGCAATGGCATCAATTCGGGAACTAACGGATCAGAATATGAAAGAGATCATGAGAAACCTTTTGAGAAAGGTCAGAATATCTGTACCTTAAACCGCAAGTGCACACATGACAGAAACATAAAGGTCGAAAGCAAAACTCCTTCAGCGAATCTACACGAATTAATGATCGGCTTATTATTAATAACTTATTCAATTCAGATTTCTCATTTTAGTCGGCTTTCCAGTTTTAGTAACTTTCCATTTAAAGTGACTTTCCACTTTTAGCAGGTTTCCATAAATAGTAAGTTTCCACTTTTAGAAAGTTTCCACAATTAGAAGTTGGATTTACATAAATCATTATTAATGGAAATAAAGTATCTTTTAACATAATTACACCTTTGGTCCTTGAGGTTTCATAACTTTGCATTTTATATCCTTTACTTTCCAAAATTACACTTTAAACCTTTTAGTATTCAAAGTTACACATTAACCCTTAACTTATCCATTTTACACCATGATCACTTATTTTATCATATAATACGAATGGATACTCAAGTATTCATAATTTACACATTAAGTCCCTCAAGTTATCAAAGTTACATATTTAACCTTTTAATTTACAATTCCAACTTTTAATTATCTATAATTACATATTAAGCCATTAGATTACCAAATTAGCACAAAATCCCCTGAATATATTTTATTACTCAAATCAGTCCCAAGTTTCCAGAAATTACACTTTTAGTCCCACTACTTTAATTATTTTCAAAACAAACCCTAATTAATCATTAAATACATTTTAATCCATTTAAATGCAAAACTTACACATAGCACCCTCATCTTATATTTTTGTCGAATAGTATACAGCCCAAATAAAGTTCCAGAATTAACCTTTAAGTTTTAAAGTTTACAAAACTCACCCAAAACCTTTTAACACAAATCGCATGACATAAAATCATGGAATTAAAAACCCTAATCAAACCTAATCCATTTTTAATCATTTCCAGCACATTAAAGATCATTAATCATTACAAAAACAAGCCCTAATTCATAAAATCAAATCATATGGATTTTTCCCTTTTTTTTATACACGTTTTATTTAAAAATCGATAAACCAAAATAATTTGAAAACACATGATTCAAGCCATGATAATTCTCCCAATAATTTTTCAGATCATATTACATTATAAAAAGTGTAAATAAATTTTATTAGGAATTGTTATGGATCGGAAGGTATATTACACAATTACACTCGTTTTTAGGGTTTTAAATCACGAAAGGGATGTCGAGCATGCATGGGTCGAATCCAACAATTTATTTGATGTTTATAAGGTATAGAGGGTCTGAGAAAAATATCAAATCAATTTTGGAACGTGTGGAAACAGCAGTTCGATCAGACGTATACCCGATTGGCCAAAACACTCCAAAAATCGTTACGACTTCACCAAAGGCCTAGCAACCTTGAACCCAATTTTCGTGGGTCTTATTACATGTAAGGAACATCAGAAAAATGATAGATGAATTATATAGTGGTCGATTGAAGCAGAAACATTTTACCTCTTTTCTAGGGCTCGACAAAGGAAAACAAATGCTACGATCGTGTAAGGCTTCAACAATTCGAATGGGATTTTTCTTGGCTTCTTAGGATGTTGATGAATCACAGAAAAATGCTTTATAGTGATGGGAGAGTCGAATGGAGGCTGTGAGAATTTCTTTGTGTGTTATGAAAATCGGTTTTAGTGTTTTTAAGAGAAAAGATATGGTTTTTGGTTTTAAAAAGGATATTCCGTGTGATATAAGGGGGGGGGGGGGGAGACCATAAATTTCGTGATATGGGTTGGGAGGATATTTGGTGATAATTATCTTCCTTATTTACCAAGTTTAAATCATTTTAAATCCCTTTAAAATTCATTTTATTTCATTCGGCCCTTGTAGGGGTATTTTGGTAATTTTACTACTTATATAAATGTTAAATGTAATTCTTAAAATTATTTAGATACATAACTTGTGCATTGTTTGAAGTTTGGGATTTATTTGGTACTTTAATAAGCTTTTAATTAGATTTCAAATTGGTAAGGGCAATTTGGTCTTTTCACATGTTCTCAGATTTTAGGTGTTACAACTTCTTCCCCTCTAAAAAGAAAAAATTTCGTCCTCGAAATTTGAAGTCGCAAAGTTAGACGAAGTCGTAGTAAACCGCAAAAGGTCATTACAAACATTCTCACGCTCGGGGAGGTTCTTCCAAAAAGATCTTCAGACCAATTAGTTTCTCATGACTCGTAATTATTGTCAAAACAGTTTCAGATTTCTCAGAAGGGCATATCATATTGAATTTGAATCAAAAGGGATAATGTACCAAACATAACGGATGATAAACGAATTCTCCAGGAAGAGGTATAAAAATACATAGGATTTCCATCGAATTGATTAGGCGAATCAGATGAGAATACATTAAATTGTAGCAAACATGGGGTGGTATACGGTTTAACCCTTCAGCTTCTCAGATAGTCTCGGCTTTTAGATAACCTTCCAAAGGTATTCTCATAAACAAACAGGTCTCATTTCCTCAAAGTCCACAATCACATATTTTACTCATAGCAGATCATAATGAACAACTTCACGAATGCGAATCGTATACGGACAGAAAGCATATCGTTAGATATCGTCAACGGCAGAAATTTCATAATGGAACCTAAGATCCTTATCAGAAGTTGCAAAGATCAGCAAAACACGTGTCGAGAGTCCAAACATATCGAATCGTATAACAAGGACAGCATATCAAACGTATAGGTAGAATGAACCTAAAGTCTCACTAAACTCAGATGATCTTGATCAGATGCCAGAATTCTAAAGCTTCTAAGGCACTTCTTAAAATATCATATGCCCACCATAAGTGCACGTTATATGATGTAAGTATTATCACGTTGGCCAGGCGTCATAATACTGGCATCATATACATATGCCCTCATGATGATCATACTTTATCTCAAGTCGTGAACACCCAAACCTATTTAAATCCACCTAGTCCACCTATAGTCTCAGAGGTCACCAAAATCAAACAACATAACTAAGAGAACGAAATTACTCGAAGAGTAACGGAGATCCGAGAATGCCATTCAAAATTAAGGTACGTCATCAGTAACGTCAATTCTTTACAGCATCATCTCGTCTAAACACAATGTCCGCTTTCAAATCCGTCCACTTATTTACAAATTTCAAAATTTCTTCTAAGTTGGAGTAGTCTGTTTATTCTTGTCCATCTTGCCTCATAATTAAAAGAATTTAAAACTCGAGTCTGGTTCCTCCGGTCTTCAGCAGCTCCTCTTGGTAGTGTGGCATCGTAACGGCAGTCTCTGACGTAATCACTGTGGATTCCTCCATCCGCAGGTCTGCTTCTGCTCTCAATTCATCTTAGTACAACTAAAATGAATAGAGAAACAAGACTGCGTGTCTTTGACAGGTCTTCTAACATAGCTCCAGGTCTTAAGGTACATGATGTTGTTGTCGACTCCAGGTTATGTGTTGAATGGTTCGTCTTCTTTGGTCTGGTTGTCTTGATGACCAAACTGAAATCTTCACGTGTTGCATGATGTATGATTGAGCACTATCCCAGTTCCTCTCTTCTTCTTGTATGCTTCTTCCATGATAATGCTTGTCGCAACCATCTTCTACTACTCTTCCACCAGGTTTCATACTCCGATAACGGTCTTCGATCTTGGTCCCTCTTGTGAAAGCTCTGTCTTTACATTATACAGGGTAGTGTTGTCTATTATGCTTTCTGAACGTCAATCAAATTTCTCTTCCAGAACAAAGGGTCGTCTCACCAATAATCTCTATGTTCTTCTTTCGTTTTAGAACACAACACAATGTCATACTATGACAATTTGTCCAAAACACGCAAAAACATGATTATTCTAGCCAACACCATTGGCATTATTCAAGTTCATAAATGTTATAACGAGTGCAAAGGCAACTTCAGAAATCATCTCAAGGAATTTTCACATCGCCTTCTTTCTTCTTCAGGAACTGAAATACTTCCCAAAGGTTACTCTCGGTTAGTTAACCCCCTTCTTAGAAGTTTTTGTGGTTGCTTCTTCAGTCCTTCAATCTAAAATGATGCAATCAGACGCGGAGTTTCAAAGGAAGACCAAATTAATTTTTGGTACGCGGAAACAGATAATGATTAGTGATAGTGGTACGTTTAAGTTCACGATAGTCGATACGTCATCGCATACTTCTCTTGTTCTTCTTCATAAACAAACGAGAGCATCCAAAGAGAATCACAAGGGTTAACAAAAATCGTATTCCATCAGTTCCTTCAAATACTCAACTTTTATAGCACCATGGTTTCTTCAACTGAGATCAGTTCAATGTCCACTCTACTTCTTAAGCAGGAAGGAGTACCAAAAGGTTCATTAGAGAATACCGGAAAATCTTCGTATGACAAAATAATTCCCAATAGTAGAACTTTCCAAGGGTTGATAATAATGGTTTTCAGGACAACTTGGTAATCACATGAGTTTGGGGTAGGTGTTTCCATAGTGACAGAAATTTTAGCAGATGTAGAGAGTCATCATAATGGAATAGGGTGAAGCAGATTTTTAAGGTCACATTTCAGATATGGTAGTCTATGGTATCTTCACGAATAGCCATTCAGTCCAAAAGACCGTACAATCAGACATATCAAAGTCAAAGGATTCATAGAGTGAATATAGTCGTCAAATCATACATATAGTTCATATATCAGAGTCAAGTACATGGTTCAACAAAAATGTTGGGATGGATAAACGAACAGTTCAATGTGTGGGAATTTCGTTTAGCTTCTTAGCATAAGTAGCAGGTAGGATGTGTATCATTGGTAATACGAATATTGTATAATCGTCAATTGTGAGAGGTACAGAATCTCAGTTATCAGCATCATCATGCTTAGTTAACAAATCCATATAGAGATAGTATTTACATCATACCCTTCCAAAGGAAACGGTTGGCAGAACAAGGTTCATCATTCAAAGAGAGGAAACAAAACTTCTCATATTTGTGGTTCATAATTACCAAAATTCTCATAGGAGTAATAATGGATCATACAGAGTTAAGTAGTATCGGATGATACATTCATACCCAGCATAAGTAATGAATTTACAGAATGTGTCGAACACATTGTGGTTGAATGACCTACGATGTGGTCGAAAAGGTGTCAAACAGCTTATCAAATAAATCGGAGGCGGAGATCAAAATCTGAAGGTGAAATTTAAATGTGTAAGGTATCCAGGTAGCCTTCCGAGGTATTCCAAACTTACTTGGTTACTAAGCTTAAGTTGCAAAACTTCTAACTTCTTAAACAAAGGTCCTTATAAGGCTTATCTAAGAGCAAAGGCACGATCAGAGTGATACGGAAGCAAATGATACTTATATAAATGTCTTAGTATACCCATTCCTCACTGGTAATAACTTAGGTTCCTATGGGGAATCCTAATGTAAAGTTTCAAAGGTTGTCTTATGAGCGCCTACAGTGGAAACTTAGGGGTCCAAACTTCACAGGTCAAGGGTAAATGTATTACGAATCGCAGCCCGGTCTCTGATACCATAATTGTAACACCCCAACCCGATAAGGGTAGAAGTATTACATTACAGTGACATATCAGAACAAACACAAGCATATGATTCATACATACAACGAAATTCAGGGTTACAAATGAAAATCTGAAACTACAAGGTTACAAAACAATAAATACTATGTCTAATAAAGTGAAACTTCATCTAATCGTCTCTAGTCCAAAGCATAGTCTTCTAAGTCCAGTCACACTCTCTTCCCATAACCCAGCTTCCTACTAAAACCTGCCGCAGGAAAAGGAAATGCGGCTGAGCTTAAAAAGCCCAGTGAACAGATACATATACAAAGCAATGATAATGAAACAGAACTGAAATATAGTGCATTGGGGAAATAGAATAAGGAATAGATAAAAGAGTAATAGAATAGAAAGAAGAAAGGATAGTCATCTACCACGAGCCCAGAAACATATCATATCATATAAGCCGTCAATACCATAATTCTTCATAATCATATAGAGGGGAGTCCTCTCAGATAATCAGATAATATGAGGGGTGTCCTCATCCTTCAAATGGGTGGAGTAGCGAACTCCCAGAAATTGTGAAAGGCATGTATAGCACACAGTACCAGTCACCTCAAAGTCAACTCAAAGTCATAGTTAAATCCACTAAACAGAACAGATCTAGGATGCATCCATACGCCCCCGCAGAAATCATAGTGGCCATAACAAATCATATCATAAAGCGCGCATATCATATATCAGAAAGGGGACGGTGTAGCCAAATCACTAGGGCCACACACTAGTCATGCCAGTGGTGCATCACAGACACGCCTATGGTACCTCCATAGGTAGGGAAACAGAAATGGCTCGGGTATCAAACTAAGAGTCAGGTCTCATATCATACAAAAGGTCATATAGCGAAGGTGTATCTCAGAATCATATCAAAGGTTCATAATAGCAGTTCATAACAAAGGGTTCATATCAGAAATAGTATTCAAGGTCCAATCAGAGTTTATCAGGTCAAGGTTCATATTCAAAAATCAATTCATGGTTCAGTTCAAAAGTCCGTTTCAAAGTTTCTATTAAAAGTCCAATTTAAACAATCTTTTAAAACAGTTTTCATAAAAATGGTCTTTCAAAATATAGGGTTCATGAAAGTTAAATAACATTTCTTTTAAAAAGAAATTTAGCATCATTATAAACATCTTTTCAAATCGGTTCTTCTCAAAACATTTCCATGGTATCATTAAGAAGGTTTTCATAGCATAGGTTCATAACGGAGGTCATATCAAGTGGGATCAACAGAGAAAGTTCAAGTAAAGGGGATCATAGCAATGGCATCAATTCGGGAACTAACGGATCAGAATATGAAAGAGATCATGAGAAACCTTTTGAGAAAGGTCAGAATATCTGTACCTTAAACCGCAAGTGCACACATGACAGAAACATAAAGGTCGAAAGCAAAACTCCTTCTTCAGCGAATCTACACGAATTAATGATCGGCTTATTATTAATAACTTATTCAATTCAGATTTCTCATTTTAGTCGGCTTTCCAGTTTTAGTAACTTTCCATTTAAAGTGACTTTCCACTTTTAGCAGGTTTCCATAAATAGTAAGTTTCCACTTTTAGAAAGTTTCCACAATTAGAAGTTGAATTTACATAAATCATTATTAATGGAAATAAAGTATCTTTTAACATAATTACACCTTTGGTCCTTGAGGTTTCATAACTTTGCATTTTATATCCTTTACTTTCCAAAATTACACTTTAAACCTTTTAGTATTCAAAGTTACACATTAAACCCTTAACTTATCCATTTTACACCATGATCACTTATTTTATCATATAATACGAATGGATACTCAAGTATTCATAATTTACACATTAAGTCCCTCAAGTTATCAAAGTTACATATTTAACCTTTTAATTTACAATTCCAACTTTTAATTATCTATAATTACATATTAAGCCATTAGATTACCAAATTAGCACAAAATCCCCTGAATATATTTTATTACTCAAATCAGTCCCAAGTTTCCAGAAATTACACTTTTAGTCCCTCTACTTTAATTATTTTCAAAACAAACCCTAATTAATCATTAAATACATTTTAATCCATTTAAATGCAAAACTTACACATAGCACCCTCATCTTATATTTTTGTCGAATAGTATACAGCCCAAATAAAGTTCCAGAATTAACCTTTAAGTTTTAAAGTTTACAAAACTCACCCAAAACCTTTTAACACAAATCGCATGACATAAAATCATGGAATTAAAAACCCTAATCAAACCTAATCCATTTTTAATCATTTCCAGCACATTAAAGATCATTAATCATTACAAAAACAAGCCCTAATTCATAAAATCTAATCGTATGGATTTTTCCCTTTTTTTTATACACGTTTTATTTAAAAATCGATAAACCAAAATAATTCGAAAACACATGATTCAAGCCATGATAATTCTCCCAATAATTTTCCAGATCATATTACATTATAACAAGTGTAAATAAATTTTATTAGGAATTGTTATGGATCGGAAGGTATATTACACAATTACACTCGTTTTTAGGGTTTTAAATCACGAAAGGGATGTCGAGCATGCATGGGTCGAATCCAACAATTTATTTGATGTTTATAAGGTATAGAGGGTCTGAGAAAAATACCAAATCAATTTTGGAACATGTGGAAACAGCAGTTCGATCAGATGTATACCCGATTGGCCAAAACACTCCAAAAATCGTTACGACTTCACCAAAGGCCTAGCAACCTTGAACCCAATTTTCGTGGGTCTTATTACATGTAAGGAACATCAGAAAAATGATAGATGAATTATATAGTGGTCGATTGAAGCAGAAACATTTTACCTCTTTTCTAGGGCTCGACAAAGGAAAACAAATGCTACGATCGTGTAAGGCTTCAACAATTCGAATGGGATTTTTCTTGGCTTCTTAGGATGTTGATGAATCACAGAAAAATGCTTGAGAGTGATGGGAGAGTCGAATGGAGGCTGTGAGAATTTCTTTGTGTGTTATGAAAATCGGTTTTAGTGTTTTTAAGAGAAAAGATATGGTTTTTGGTTTTAAAAAGGATATGCCGTGTGATATAAGGGGGGGGGGGGAGACCAGAAATTTCGTGATATGGGTTGGGAGGATATTTGGTGAAAATTATCTTCCTTATTTACCAAGTTTAAATCATTTTAAATCCCTTTAAAATTCATTTTATTTCATTCGGCCCTTGTAGGGGTATTTTGGTAATTTTACTACTTATATAAATGTTAAATGTAATTCTTAAAATTATTTAGATACATAACTTGTGCATTGTTTGAAGTTTGAGATTTATTTGGTACTTTAATAAGCTTTTAATTAGATTTCAAATTGGTAAGGGCAATTTGGTCTTTTCACATGTTCTCAGATTTTAGGTGTTACAAAAGCAAAGATGAAGAAGTATTATGATGCAAAATTCAAACATACTTCTTTCAGGCCAGGAGACTTTGTATACCACGCCAATGATGCAAGCCACGCAGAAGATACAGGCAAGCTTGGACCCAAATGGGAAGGACCCTATGAGGTCACAGATGCACTAGGCAATGCTGCATACAAGTTGCGCGACATGGAAGGCCATGAGCTGGCACGCACTTGGAATATCTGCAATCTCAAGAGATGCTATCTTTAGGAAAGACTACGGCCTACATGCAGACAACCTCGCACTTTAGTACGTGCCCAATAAATGTCTGTATTTGAATTTTCTTTTCTTTTTAGGAATTGTCTTTTATCTTAAAAAACTTGCAAGAATTAATAAAATGTTGTGGTTTCTAGCTAACTCCATAACACATTTAACTTTATTGCTTACATTTTTTCTTATGTCTCAATATCATTATTTTTATATTTTGCCTACATGGCGTGCATGCACTTATTAAGACCTATGATGACAGAAAGGATGAGTAAACCTACTAACTAACTCGTTGAGTAAGAGGGTTGCAAACCCATCAACACTGGATCACGCATCCTTGCTAAGCGCCTTATTTTCAAGACGTTGAAGTAAGTTTAAATGCGCATTCCACGAAGGATGCGCAATATCACGTATACTGTACATGCTTAGCAATTTACGAGCCAAGACTCTTGGTCATTTGATAAAGTCTTTGCAAAATAACGCAAGTCTATCTTCACACTTATGATTTTTTTTAAGCACTTAATATAACTCATTTTAAGTATGTCATGGTTTCAATTTGACTCTTGGATGATCTTTTACACAAAAGAAAAACAATCTAAGTACAAATAACAAGGCGTACGGAAAAAGATATAAATTACTATTCATAAGAACCACGAGTTTACACAAGTCATAATTACAAAGACACCTAGATGCTATGTGCACGCCTATGGCTCGAACTACTAGCCGTAGACGCTAACTCTCCAGCCTCACTCAGCCTTTTTAAAAGGCTGCTATCCTCCTAAGACACCGTTGGCACGCGAACGGGAATCCTATCAGACTTGGGGAGATGAGCTGCGCCAACACCGCAAAGAATGGCCTTCCCCTTCACACCCTTGTTATGTGCAGCCCTTGTCTCATGCGCCTCTAAGCATTTCTTCAAGGAAATCTCCTTTTCAAGGGCGAAGGGATTGAGCATATGACGGGGACGGGCGAAGACAGGCACCTGCAACTGCGACTCATCTGGCTTCAAGAAGAAGTCAGGGTGCGTCTCCGCATCCTCAGCTATGTGTTTGGCCAAAGTCAAGCCCTGCATGAACACACTTATAGGATAATCCTGATCATGCTCCAAGCGGGCAATATGAGGAAAGTCAAAGACCTTCATCCTCTTCATGGCCTCCACCAGCTCTTCAAAAGCATCCGCCTTATACCCAGGAACTTCTGCAAGTGGCACAGTCAACATCTTGTTCTCATAAAGCTCATCCACATCTTGGGCCTTGCCACGTGCTATGGCGCAATCCACGACCTTCCCAAAGGCCTTTACAACCTCTTGGGACTCTAACGTGCCCATGGCAGCCAAGCATAGACCATGGCTAATCAACCACCTGCACATACAATAATGCACGAGTTAGATGATAAAGAATTTTAAGGCACATAGTGGTAAACAAAGAATTCAGAAAGCAGATACATACCTGCGCTCAGCAATAGTAGACATCAGATGCGGATATAACTCCTCATCGTACACTATACTAAGCTTACGCAGCTTGCTCTCCTACACCTTCAGAGCACTCTCCACACGCTCGCGCAGTTCATCAATGTGGGCGAAGTGCTTGGTCTTTTTTTGTTGAAGGTACTTTAAACCCCAAGAGAAGTTAGCCCTATACTGCTGAACCTCACCGCGCTCTCGCTTTACCTCGGCCATCAAAGACAGCTTCTCGTCTGCGAGCTTCCTAGCATATGCAAATGTATATTCTACATCTGCTCGTGCATCAGCCAACTGTGCCTTCAGCAGAACAATCTCCTCATCCTTCTGAGCAGGACTGCTACTTTAACCAACGTATCGCGCCTTCAACTGAGTGACCAACTCAGCCCGACGCTCAGCAGTAGCGCACAACTCTTCCATTAGCTGCTGCGCAGATACCTCCTCACTTGCTCTCACCGGCTCATCAACATCAGCATGCGCCGCTTGGGGTGGCACCGACCCCTCAGCAAATGCTGCATCACCCCCTGCAGCACCGTTACTACACGCAAACATAAATAAGTCAAGAAATGTCACTACGTATAACACGAATAAATATAAATACTCAAAGGAATGTCACTTACGTAGGAGGAGAAGTCCCAGCATTCTCCTGCACAGGAATGGAAGATGACGTCTCCTCATCTGTGGACTCATCCACAATAATGGTATGACGTCTGCGCTTAGAAGTCCCTTCACCACCATCCTCAGCACCCTTACGCTTCACACTTTGGCGCTCTTCTTCGGAGTCAGTATCCACCTTGAGGATCCCAGCACTAGCGGACGACTCAGCACGCGCAAGCTCAGGCGCCACCACTCCCTGCGCAGGAACAGTCTTGTCACAACTCGTAATTTCAGGTCATTTTCCAAATCCCGACAATTTTACTATTCAACGGTTACTATTCATCGGTCACTATTCACCGGTCACTATTCATCATTTTACTATTCATCGTTTTCGGAGTCAGTTTGTGATTCCGAGAAGCGTTCAAAAATTTTACTATTCATGTGACACTATTCATTTCCGGAGGGAAATCACTATTCACGATTGCCGTTCATTTCATCGTAAACTGAGTTTACGGGTCTTCCAATTCGCGTAACCAATGTGGTTTGGCTGCAAATTCATGCATCCTTCATTTATGACATTTCATATAGACTGGAGTAGTCTATATATATCATCAGTAACATCATCAGTACTTTAGGCCCTACACGGATATGCATTATTTCTATATACGTATGTTTAATTTGTAATTAACGTTACCACTCAGTTTTTACTACGAATGTATACCCAATACTCCCGACTACGATCCTAATATATTTTCATACTCATTATAATAATATAAAAATTATATTATTAATTTACCCGGTGTTTTGAAATCAATTACTATATTTCACGGTCGGAGCTTATTACTCCGTCGGTTTACGTTATTTCAATTCGATAATTATTTAACACCCGATTATCATCAGGAATAATATTTTACAACTTTTACAACTTCGTCATATTTTATTTCATCGCGTCATGATTTATTTTTAGTTAACTCGGTACCCGGTATCACTTAAACTACACAATATCTACCTAAAGAACACCTAAAGTCAAATTTTACTTACATAATCAACCAAACCATCACCACACCCATGCCTCCCCTTGCCTCTCTTCCCTAAAAAGGGGATCTTGTCCCCTAGACCCAATATATATACTCCTTTTCCACCACATTCTTCATTTTTAACACAACATAAACACCTAGCAAAATTCATCTTCCATTTCCTCCTTGATGTATAATCGGCCAAGAAAGGAGATCAAGAAGAAATCACTAATTTTTCAAGATCAAGGTGTTTATCAAGTCCTAGTAATAATCTAGTTTGGGTTTTGAAATAAAAAAAAAACACAAAGATTAAATGGGTTTTCATCACCACTTCTTAATAATCATCACAAGTAAGTTACTAATCATTTTTCTAATCTTTCAAACCATTTCTTGATGTCTTTTTATGATCTAGTAAGAAAACATGCAAATATACTATGATCCATACCACTTATTGTTTATTTTTCTTTATTAACATAGATCTACCATTTTTACTAGCAATCTCATTGGATCCACTAAGATTGGTGATGTTTAGGAACCCATGACACCCTAAGAAGGTGTATGGTAGGATTGGGTACTTGTGGAGTTGATTTGAGATAGTTTGGGTAAGTTGTGAACAAGCCTTGAACTAGAAAAGTTAATTTTTACCAACTATATAAAGGTTCTGTCCATTTTTGTAAAATCTGGAAAGATCAGTGGGTTTTGGGTAACTTTGGATCAAAGATTTAGAAAATACATTCCGAAACGAAACTATGGCCGAAAACGGGGATAAAATCCGAGTTACGACGAAAAAGATATGTTATTTTCAATTTTAACGACGAAAACTATTTTCTGAAAAATACCTTGCTGTCCCACGATTTTCATGGACTGTTTCGAGGCCTAAAACTTGATCTAGCCATCCCAACTTATCAAAAATATATTAGTATACTTGATTACCTTCGCGGGGATATAAAGAACATAGAAAACGGGCTTATAACGAAAAAGATACAAGTGTTTGAAATCCTACGATATATATATATATTTCCATCAGCTTTTCTATTATTATTTTTGCCGCAAAACTGTCTTTGCGAGACACCACTTTCACGGCTGTTTTTCCTTATGATCGGATTAGATTGAGTCCGAGCCGCAGTTAAGTAAAATCAAGTACTCCTCGCCTACTTTTCAAATCATTTGGCCGTTCGTTGAATAGACTTGTAACGAATAAACTACGACCTCATCTATATACCCGATAAACTATATATTTTGACAGCT
Source organism: Artemisia argyi (assembly GCA_030686995.1). Taxonomy (NCBI): domain Eukaryota; kingdom Viridiplantae; phylum Streptophyta; class Magnoliopsida; order Asterales; family Asteraceae; genus Artemisia; species Artemisia argyi. Next base: position 20,058,286 of record CM060708.1, on the reverse strand, counting down.
TTTACTATAATAAAATTTTCTAAGTGTTGAACATACTACTTTCAAGTAACAACAATAAGAGTCGATTTTCTCATCGATCGAGACCCGTATCGCCAAAAGTTAAATGACACGATTTCAAGATATTGTTACAAGGTTTTCAAAAACGCCGAGTTTCATCACTAACCCTTAACGTACAACATTTCGCGACTTGTTTTGCGAGGCCATTTCGGGCATATTTTCAAGTAATAAAAAGGTTATTTTTGCGACGAAAACCTTATAATTGCCGATAGAACACCAAACAAGGATCGTGGAGTACCGTTTCAACCTATTTCCATGAAAAGTGGTTATTAACCTAACGAGACGTCAAAAACGTATTTGTCGACGATAAACGTTATTTTCAAAACTAATGAGTGGTATCGATAACATACGTATTTGCATGTGTAGCATTACTTCATTTCTTACATTAGATCATACCATTCATATTAGGTTGCGGTTAGAGATCGTGCCTCATTTCTATGTATTCATTGTTGTCATCGTAGCTATCGCACCAGGTGAGTTCATAACCCCTACTTTTACTTGTTTTACAACTGTTTTGGGGGAAGATACATGCTCCTTACTATTTAAATTCAATGCTTGTTTTACTTGAACGCGATTCATTTTCTCAAATATTACTGGATGGTTGAAATACTTGATTTATTACTTGAATACATTATGAATTACTTATTCCATCCTTGAATTCTTTCTTATGAACACAAGTTCTTGCTTTTGCGGATATAAACATAAAACTGTTACTTTGCCTGAGTTACCTATTACTGCCACTGAAGTCCCCTTTATCATGAACCGTTAATTACATGCGTGTGAGCGCGAATGCTGTGGATAGATCTATTTGGGTTGACACCCCGTCCGAGTTGGTCGCGCCAACCTGTTAAACGGACGCATATCATTCGGATTACTTCCGAGTGTTTGGCAAACACTTACTTGGGGCATTTTATGCTTGATTGCATACGATTACGTCGAGCTTCGGGGTCATGAGCTTTAGGCACTGTATACCTTATTTTTAGCTGTGACATGGTATTTGTTATATTGTCTTGCTAATGAAAATCTCGTGTTCCGCAAATGACTTGTTTACTTAAACATATTACTTTTGGCAGTGAGTTGTAAACACACAGGTTACAAGTCTCTTATGGCGGGACTTGTAACTGAGTGGATTTACGATGCCTTTGCTGGGAAATACTTGATTTCTGGAAAATACTTGTTTACCGAAAATACTTGATTTCTGGAAAATACTTGTTTACCGAAAATACTTGATTACTGGAAACACTTGTTTACGGGAAATACTTGTTTACTAAACACTATGAACTCACCAGCTTTATGCTGACGTTTTAGCATGTATTTTCAGGTTTTAAGCAATGGCACACTACAGAAGGTTTTGGCAGGGCATGGCATGGTCATAGAAGACTCTGATATTCTTATGGGGACCGTTTTAAACTATTTTAAAGGCCTACTTCCGCACTACTTTTAAAAATGTAAATTCAACATTTTGATTTAGTTATTTTATTCTAAATGATTCAAGTGAAAACCCGTTTTGAACCTGTGTTGTAATACCAATTGAGTTACACCCCAGCTGCTTGTATGCTTCCGCTGGACCCGATTCTGGGGGTGTGACAGATTGGTATCAGAGCTTTGGCTATAGCGAACTAAGTGTTTTTAAAACCTAGACTATAGCTACTTTTACGAAAACTTAACCCTATGACCGTCACGTGCCTGCCTGCCAAGATGATGCCTCATTTGTGGTTTGTTGCTAACTTAGGTGATGAGATTTGTGTCTCATTATCTGATATACTATATTCATTTACCATAATTGATTACTATAACTGTCTTTCATATAAACATGTTCGTGTATCATATATTTCACCGCGTTATGTTTTTCCTTGCATAGTTTCATCATTTGACCTCGAGTTTGGTCACCTGCTTTTGTCTTTCAGAACGTCTTGGTATTTGTGAAGGACATGGTATTAGTATAACTGAGCTGAGTATTTTAAAATTCATGGAACCTCGGTGGAATATAGACTGGTCATCTATATTCGACCCGGGATAGTGAGATATAGGCTGACCACCTATGTCTGACTCAGAAGTGAATTTTGCAACACTGAGAATGGTTATAATAAGATTATGTCTGGATTGAATTCTCTACTCATTTCCAAATGTTTCATTCATGTGCGTGTATACTCTCGTTGTTGGAACCTTCATACTTTTCATCACTTCGTAAACCACCGATTGGAAGCATGTCAGCTAGTCATTTTATTTCATGAACTTTCATATTTATGCACAATACACTCATATCACAGTATTTTCTTTTGTCACAATCTCATTTTGTTGCAGTTGTCACAGTCTCTTCCCTTCTCACCATCACTATCATTTCTTTTCCCCACCCCCATATATACAATGAATTAGGTGACACTCTATAGATTCCGATGTCACTCATCCCTCACTACTCCCTATATTGATAAGTGGATATTATCAATGACCTCCCTAGGAAAGACTTTCCATACCTTCTATGAGGAGGATACCTCGGTACAGTAAGACCATTCAAAACTCAATAGAAACCGCAAGATATCACAAAACCATTCGAACCACTATCACTGGCCTGATCACCAAAAATTCTACCATCTAGAAAATATTGGCTTGACTGAATTAAAGGATTTATTTCGATACGAGTGCTCACTAAGCCACACCATAGAGATAAATCCAACCTCTTAACCAAGACTATAAATTGAACATGTCCTCACCAATAGACTTTATTCGAACATGTTAGACACCTATGCATTTGTGCAGACATACCTACCTGGCTACTTTATCCTCTTAATACTTTCACTTTAAAATGGATTTTTCTCCAAACTACCGTTATACAAAACATATATCTTGTACGAAATACTTTTCTGATGCACTTATTTTGACAAGCAAATCCCTTTTGGCTAATCTTTTACAAAACTATTGAATATTACAAAATTTTAAACATCGATCTTTGGTAAACCATATTATCCGCCTTATGTTGAAAATTTTCCTATATTGCATAACTACTAAATTTTGAAACATCAAGAAGGATGTTACCTAAAAAGCTGTTTGCTTAAACTTGTAGATTCATTTATTTTGGAAAGGTTTATGAACAAAACACAATCTCAAAACAAACTTTGAAAATCAATCACTATATTACCTCACTTATACCTTTAGGAGTTTGTGAGTTGATGACCTATAACTTGGGGAAAATCTTAGTAACGGAGACTAAGCACCGTAGGTGGAGAAAGACTCAATTCCTGACATCCTGCGAAGGATCACAACCTTATCCTAATCTATTATTTTCAACAACACCCTTTTACTGATTTAACCCTGTAAGTCTTTCAAAACAAGATTCATGATACTCATTTCAATTATTCCTAATAAAGGAATTTGATTCACCTCAACTCCTAATGATTTCATTAAGATCTCTTTGGAACCACACCACCTATCATCTGTAGACCAATGGTCAGAATTTGAGATTGATTCAAACCTAGGGAGATATGCCCAAATCGGGTGTGAATAACACTAGAAATGGTTGGATTAACCATTTGCCATAAATCAAATTCAGTTGCAACCATAGTTACCACACGAGCTTAGAGACTACACCATTCGAAGCACTCTATGGTCGAAGTGCCAACATCCATTGACGGGTCAAAACTTGGAAAATCACAACTCACTAGTCCCGTAAGCATTCATGAAATAACCAGGAATTTCCTACAAATCAAGAATCAATTACAAGTTCGATAAGCGGTAAACCACTAGAATTTCAAGTTCGTGGCATGATTGTGTGGAAAGTTCTGCCTAGGAAAGGCATAATACCATTCAGAAAACTTCATAAAGTTAAACTCGATATACACTGAACCATTTACGAATTCTGACAGAGTAGGCCTAGTGGCCGTCAGACTTGAACCTTGTTAGAGCTCAGTAGCTTACACGATTATATCATCATCTTTTAACAAATACCACTCTAGAGACCAACACAAACTGAACTTCGGGACGAAGTTCCTTTTAAGGGGGTGAGAATGTCACAACTCGTAATTTCAGGTCATTTTCCAAATCCCGACAATTTTACTATTCAACGGTTACTATTCATCGGTCACTATTCACCGGTCACTATTCATCATTTTACTATTCATCGTTTTCGGAGTCAGTTTGTGATTCCGAGAAGCGTTCAAAAATTTTACTATTCATGTGACACTATTCATTTCCGGAGGGAAATCACTATTCACGATTGCCGTTCATTTCATCGTAAACTGAGTTTACGGGTCTTCCAATTCGCGTAACCAATGTGGTTTGGCTGCAAATTCATGCATCCTTCATTTATGACATTTCATATAGACTGGAGTAGTCTATATATATCATCAGTAACATCATCAGTACTTTAGGCCCTACACGGATATGCATTATTTCTATATACGTATGTTTAATTTGTAATTAACGTTACCACTCAGTTTTTACTACGAACGTATACCCAATACTCCCGACTACGATCCTAATATATTTTCATACTCATTATAATAATATAAAAATTATATTATTAATTTACCCGGTGTTTTGAAATCAATTACTATATTTCACGGTCGGAGCTTATTACTCCGTCGGTTTACGTTATTTCAATTCGATAATTATTTAACACCCGATTATCATCAGGAATAATATTTTACAACTTTTACAACTTCGTCATATTTTATTTCATCGCGTCATGATTTATTTTTAGTTAACTCGGTACCCGGTATCACTTAAACTACACAATATCTACCTAAAGAACACCTAAAGTCAAATTTTACTTACATAATCAACCAAACCATCACCACACCCATGCCTCCCCTTGCCTTTCTTCCCTAAAAAGGGGATCTTGTCCCCTAGACCCAATATATATACTCCTTTTCCACCACATTCTTCATTTTTAACACAACATAAACACCTAGCAAAATTCATCTTCCATTTCCTCCTTGATGTATAATCGGCCAAGAAAGGAGATCAAGAAGAAATCACTAATTTTTCAAGATCAAGGTGTTTATCAAGTCCTAGTAATAATCTAGTTTGGGTTTTGAAATAAAAAAAAACCACAAAGATTAAATGGGTTTTCATCACCACTTCTTAATAATCATCACAAGTAAGTTACTAATCATTTTTCTAATCTTTCAAACCATTTCTTGATGTCTTTTTATGATCTAGTAAGAAAACATGCAAATATACTATGATCCATACCACTTATTGTTTATTTTTCTTTATTAACATAGATCTACCATTTTTACTAGCAATCTCATTGGATCCACTAAGATTGGTGATGTTTAGGAACCCATGACACCCTAAGAAGGTGTATGGTAGGATTGGGTACTTGTGGAGTTGATTTGAGATAGTTTGGGTAAGTTGTGAACAAGCCTTGAACTAGAAAAGTTAATTTTTACCAACTATATAAAGGTTCTGTCCATTTTTGTAAAATCTGGAAAGATCAGTGGGTTTTGGGTAACTTTGGATCAAAGATTTAGAAAATACATTCCGAAACGAAACTATGGCCGAAAACGGGGATAAAATCCGAGTTACGACGAAAAAGATATGTTATTTTCAATTTTAACGACGAAAACTATTTTCTGAAAAATACCTTGCTGTCCCACGATTTTCATGGACTGTTTCGAGGCCTAAAACTTGATCTAGCCATCCCAACTTATCAAAAATATATTAGTATACTTGATTACCTTCGCGGGGATATAAAGAACATAGAAAACGGGCTTATAACGAAAAAGATACAAGTGTTTGAAATCCGACGATATATATATATATATTTCCATCAGCTTTTCTATTATTATTTTTGCCGCAAAACTGTCTTTGCGAGACACCACTTTCACGGCTGTTTTTCCTTATGATCGGATTAGATTGAGTCCGAGCCGCAGTTAAGTAAAATCAAGTACTCCTCGCCTACTTTTCAAATCATTTGGCCGTTCGTTGAATAGACTTGTAACGAATAAACTACGACCTCATCTATATACCCGATAAACTATATATTTTGACAGCTTTTACTATAATAAAATTTTCTAAGTGTTGAACATACTACTTTCAAGTAACAACAATAAGAGTCGATTTTCTCATCGATCGAGACCCGTATCGCCAAAAGTTAAATGACACGATTTCAAGATATTGTTACAAGGTTTTCAAAAACGCCGAGTTTCATCACTAACCCTTAACGTACAACATTTCGCGACTTGTTTTGCGAGGCCATTTCGGGCATATTTTCAAGTAATAAAAAGGTTATTTTTGCGACGAAAACCTTATAATTGCCGATAGAACACCAAACAAGGATCGTGGAGTACCGTTTCAACCTATTTCCATGAAAAGTGGTTATTAACCTAACGAGACGTCAAAAACGTATTTGTCGACGATAAACGTTATTTTCAAAACTAATGAGTGGTATCGATAACATACGTATTTGCATGTGTAGCATTACTTCATTTCTTACATTAGATCATACCATTCATATTAGGTTGCGGTTAGAGATCGTGCCTCATTTCTATGTATTCATTGTTGTCATCGTAGCTATCGCACCAGGTGAGTTCATAACCCCTACTTTTACTTGTTTTACAACTGTTTTGGGGGAAGATACATGCTCCTTACTATTTAAATTCAATGCTTGTTTTACTTGAACGCGATTCATTTTCTCAAATATTACTGGATGGTTGAAATACTTGATTTATTACTTGAATACATTATGAATTACTTATTCCATCCTTGAATTCTTTCTTATGAACACAAGTTCTTGCTTTTGCGGATATAAACATAAAACTGTTACTTTGCCTGAGTTACCTATTACTGCCACTGAAGTCCCCTTTATCATGAACCGTTAATTACATGCGTGTGAGCGCGAATGCTGTGGATAGATCTATTTGGGTTGACACCCCGTCCGAGTTGGTCGCGCCAACCTGTTAAACGGACGCATATCATTCGGATTACTTCCGAGTGTTTGGCAAACACTTACTTGGGGCATTTTATGCTTGATTGCATACGATTACGTCGAGCTTCGGGGTCATGAGCTTTAGGCACTGTATACCTTATTTTTAGCTGTGACATGGTATTTGTTATATTGTCTTGCTAATGAAAATCTCGTGTTCCGCAAATGACTTGTTTACTTAAACATATTACTTTTGGCAGTGAGTTGTAAACACACAGGTTACAAGTCTCTTATGGCGGGACTTGTAACTGAGTGGATTTACGATGCCTTTGCTGGGAAATACTTGATTTCTGGAAAATACTTGTTTACCGAAAATACTTGATTTCTGGAAAATACTTGTTTACCGAAAATACTTGATTACTGGAAACACTTGTTTACGGGAAATACTTGTTTACTAAACACTATGAACTCACCAGCTTTATGCTGACGTTTTAGCATGTATTTTCAGGTTTTAAGCAATGGCACACTACAGAAGGTTTTGGCAGGGCATGGCATGGTCATAGAAGACTCTGATATTCTTATGGGGACCGTTTTAAACTATTTTAAAGGCCTACTTCCGCACTACTTTTAAAAATGTAAATTCAACATTTTGATTTAGTTATTTTATTCTAAATGATTCAAGTGAAAACCCGTTTTGAACCTGTGTTGTAATACCAATTGAGTTACACCCCAGCTGCTTGTATGCTTCCGCTGGACCCGATTCTGGGGGTGTGACAGTCTGCACTAGTGTCGCTCTCACAATAGGCTGTGATGCGTTAGAAGACTCTTCCTGGGCAAACTCTAGAAGGCGTCCAGCAGAAGCCTCCAATACAGGCACTTCACCTTCCCTCAGGGGGCGCACGCCCACAGTCACCTGCATAGGCTTCTTCATTCTCACTACGGCAAATAGATCCATTTCTGTGCGACACATGAACGAACAAAAGAAGAACAAGTTAGTTGATAAAGCTAAAATATACAAGAGAGCTTACATTATAAAAGTGAGGATAAGAAAGGACAAGCACCCACCCCAGCCATCTTCATCCAAAAATGTCGGCCCCGAAGTAATTGCGACTCATCCCCATATGAACCAAAAATTCCTCGGGATAGGGGCTGATGGGGATGCGGTTACCATTAATGGTCTCCGCATCTCCCACATTGTATGTACCGGGATCTGGGCGCTCATCCTTTGGAAGCGTCCCTTAGGTATAAAACCAAGAGAGCGTGGTGAATACCCTATCATCTATCCAGATTAACTTCTCTCTCCAATCCCTAAGGGAATCTACCTTTTCAGCATAACACTGATAGGGTCCTGGGTGCTTGGAGAACGTTACCCACCCGTTCGACCACGACGTGTGGTAAAACGCGCGGAAAAGGTTGATCGTAGGTCTTACCGCGAGTAATCGACAGTTTACCTCAAAATTCGTTATTTTTGCCGCACCTATACAGTGCAGCTGCGAAATATGGAGGCGATAATAGTTGAGCACGTTGCTCAAAAATAGGGATATAGGCACGCGCTGGTTTGCGAAATCAAAAAAGCACGTGTATACCCCTATCTTCCCCTCAGGGAAGTCCGCAATACATGTGTCCACATCCGGTACCTCCGGATGCACCGCTAGCAGAATAAAATAATCGAAGGAGAACTGACGTAGTTCATCCTCGCCCATCTCAGAATGGAACTCCTCTAATTGACGAACCATTTTTCCTAGTGGTATGCACACGCAATTACCTTTGATGCTACTAAGTTTTTCTTACACTAAGATTTGTGATTAGGAGGAAATTGTATTTTTTTCATTGTGGTAAACACAATGAAAATGGGTACCCCTTATATAGGGTTTTCTCTCGCCTTAGATGAATGCCACGTGGATCCCACTATCTCCATCGTGTGGCTAGAATACCATGAGGTACAAGCACTTTTTCACGTTTCCCGAAGGACACGTGGATGACCTCCCCATTTACCGAGGTATCTTTGAGATATTTTGGGACTAGATACATAGTTCTAGTTTTTGGCAGTAGATATATTGCATTTTTCCCGCCACACTTACCGCTCACATTACTAGTCTAGCATCCGCGGTAAATACCTGCGCATACTAGACTGGGGGGACATGATGACATGTAGTTTATATTCGGGTCACGAACTCAAAATGATAAACATTACTAACGCCCAAGCCCACTATGAGTGGGCTATCATGAAAATGATTTGGGCCAGCACGCTAAACGGTTTGGGCTCACGAAAGCCCAAACCCAAGGTATTTATGGTTTTGATATAAATATCTCTTATTTAAGGGATATATATCAACCGGATATATACCGAAGAGTAAGGAGCACGTATCCAATAAGGATTTCGTGCCTATAAAAACAAAACCATAACTCTCGTTAAAGGTACGACTCATAACCCTAACTCTTCTACATAACCCTAAAAACCGATTACTTACTCTCACGCCGGAGGATAATCGTGGGAGACAATCCGACGATAAGCCTAACGGTGTTTGTTTGCTTTCTTAGTGCGCAGGTCTCAAGCATTAAGATCTGATTGATACGGGAGCAGGAATCCAAACAAGGAACGCCCAACTTTTGTATCAACATATTCTATTATATGAAGTTAATCAACAAAATAGAATACAGATATATTAAAGTGCACAAATGTCATACGTGATTTTAAAAAGCTACCGATATCATATACACAGTTACAAATTTCGATCCGTTATCGTCGCAAACTTATTTTTGACAAATAAAAGTCCATGCCATCTACTCCGTGTACATGGAACGTCACTACATACCACAATCATTCACTGCCACATTGAATTTTGCTTAGCATGTAGATTGATTCTTTGTATTACTGCATCATCTACTCGTGCTACTGGAATGATGCCTTTTTTCTTTCTTTCTCAATGTAGTAGAAGTGTGTTTTTTTGCTTAGAGCACTAGATGAACATGAGCCATAAGGTTTTTTATAGTAAAAAGTGTTATCACCTCATCATTTTTCTCTTATAACTAAGAAACTATAAGTTAACCCATATAGCATAACCCAAAAAGCATTTTCCTTCAATCACTCAAATTATAGAACACCTCGTGGCCCACAATTAACCCCATAAAACACAAAAAAGAAAATGTCATATAACTTCGGCTGGTAAATTTGGCGTGAGGCCTTGTGGCGTGAGATGGGGTATGAAGTATTGAAGTGGAGCCATAATTAAGGCTGAGATAGGGCTATAACTTGCCATATAACTTGTGCATACCAAGTGCTTTTTTTTTTTTTTTTTTGAAGGGCGCATACGAGTGCTCTTAATGTAGTGAGATTTTGTATTTAAATTAAAAATACTTATTAAACAAATAAAAAAAGGGAAAAAAATTGTTAAACTTATAGTAATTGATACTAACAAGGTTTATGCTAATGGCTATGGTCACCTACTATTCATCTTACACATCAACGCTACATCAACTTTTTCGCTTCTCTCATTTCCTCTCACTCGCTCTCACCTTTTACGGGACATAGTCACTTTACCCTCACCTTAATACCCATTTTCTATTTATTTAAATAATTATATTTATAAACTAAAAATATAAATGTGAACATAAACGTAAATGTACGAAAGTTAAAAACAATACATAGATAATGATAAAAAATGCAAACTAAAATTAAAAATTATAAGACAAGTGAAATAAAAATACAAGCTACGATACATAAATTAAAACACATTAAACGGAAATAAATATGATTCAAGCTTTTATTTTGCTATGTAATTGTTAATGAATTCTTCCTTTTCAGCAATGTTTCTCAACAACTCGTCTCTAGCTGCCCTCAAGTTGTTTATGATATGCATATCTACTTCAGTGGTTATTAGGAGAGTATGCAAATTGTAGCTGATAAGGGGCTGGTCTTGTGGCTGCAAATGCACCCTCGTCATTTCCGTACTACGGGTAAGCATTTGCTCAAGATAATGAGTCAACTCGATTAACGAGATATTCGCCAGTGCGACCTTAGCTTCAAGTTCTCTTCATAATCGCCTAAGATAGTTCGTCTCACTTCATTTGGTTCATTCGCCAATGTGAGATGATAGTTGGGAGAGTTGAAAGAAGTTGCGCATGTGAGAGTAGTTTGTTTTGAAAATGAATATGTAGTGTGTATATATATATATGTTGATATAAATAATGCCTAAAAACATTATTAACATATATCGATATCTCTATGTTTTGATACTCACAAAACGTAAACTTATTGAACTACAAATTATGACGTAAACAAGTATTTAGTCATAAATATTTACTTTAGCATCCATATCACTTAAGGTATGAATAAACAAAGTGTCTAATGCATTTTATGATCAAAGGAATTTTTATTTTTACAAACCTTACATTTTATTAAAGTGGGGCAAACATTTTTAAACTTATACAAAACATTTTTGTATTTATAAGAAATGTTTTATTCAAAATAAATATTTTGAATTCAAATTTCAACCAAAAAACGGCTACATTCTTCAGGAAAAACCTCCCCCACAAAAAGACAAAAAAATTTTTGAAGAATTTTTTTTATTAGGCGGCCCCCTTAATTATACTAGGCGGTCCCCTTAATTATTAAGGGGACCGGCCACGCTCACAAACAGTATTTTTCCCCCTACAAATACTGGTTCATTCCACAGATTTTTCTCACCTTTTGCACCCCAAAACTTTCTGTTCTAGATCTCATATCTATTCTCTAAAATCCTTTGATCATACATACATAAATCTTTGTTTCAAAGTGATCCAAACCTCTACCTTTCAAGTGCAAGAGAAGAATACTTCAATCCTTCAAGAGAAGAAGTATTACAACTTGTTGTGACCTCCACATCCAAGTTGTTAGAGCATCATCCATTATATCTATTTCTTTGTGTAACTAGTTATGAATATTTGATAGAAGATAGATTAGCAAGGTGTGTAGATAGAGTGAGTGCGTAGTAGATAGTTGTGAAGTAGAGAAGTTGGGAAATAGATAGTTGTGAAGAAGATTGTTGTGAAGTAGATAGTTGTGAAGATAGATAGGTGTGAAGAAGTAGTGTTGTGATTAAGTAGTGACTAGGTGTGAAGAAGTAGTATTGTGATTAAGTAGTGACTAGGTGTGAAGAAGTTGTGTAGAAGGTGTGAATAAGTTGTGACGAAGTTGTCGTTTGTATATTGGTGTGTAAGGTTTTCTCCGCCATAAGGGAGCTTGTTGACATAGTGAAGAAAACTCTCGAGTAGGTGACTCGAGGAGTGGATTAGGGCAAGGAAGGTGTCCTTGTAGCCGAACCACTATAAATCACTTGTCTCGTGGTTAGATATTTCCATATCTTACTTATTATCTTGCTTATATCGTTATTACTTTTGTAGACGTAGACGTGTATATATATATATATATATATATATATATATATATATATATATATATATATATATTTGCTCATATAGTGCTAGTATTGATTTTACTTAAAGATCAAACGAAAGTTTCATTCACAAAACAAAGTTTTTACAATCAAACTAAAAAGGTAAAATACATATAATTGATCATTTCGATCAAGTAAAGTTTTCATACAAAATATAACTAAGGATTATAAAATAAACGATTACTTACTTATCTCTCGTATATAGCTATAATTGTTTATATTGTGCATGCGTTGATTTCAAATACTTAGCTTATATTATTATTGTTCATACTTAGATATAGTTGTTCATATTGTTTAAGATTTGAGTTCACATAAGATTGAATCAAAGTTTTAAAAGCAAACAAGGTTTTAAAACTAAACTAAGTTTTTATAATAAAATTAAAAAGACGTAAAACTATTCAACCCCGCTTCTAGTTTTCCACAATATAGAATAAAAAAGATGTTTAGTGTAAAATGGTGAAGTTGTGAAAGTTAATAGGTATTTATAAATAACAAATTGGGTAGTTAGAAGAGTGTTGAGGTTTTTTATTTTTTATTTTTATTTTTTTTACTCAACGGATACATTATAAAGGGTGCCCACTTTTTGTTCGAAAACAATAGGAGACCGGCTCACCATATATTTGGGTTTTTGTTGTGGGTCGCGCATGAGGTGGGATGGTGGACATGGGGTGGCGCATGACCAAGTGGTCACTTAGTCATTTTTAACGCCCATGCCGGGCTGTCTTATAATGCCCGCGAGTTGCATCAAAAAAATATTTATGTTTTATCCGATTTTAAAAATTAAATTTGGTCTATTTGTGAAATTACAAATTTACATGTTTTATTATAGTTATCGAGAAAGATATCTTGTTTTGAGTGAAACATCCTTTTATCTATCTGTTTTTTTTTTTTTTTTTTTTTTTTTTTTTTTTTTTTTTTTGGGTAAAGGGTATTCCGCCCGGTAAAGTATATCTGTTTAGTTTCAAGTGTGAACAAAATCAATATCAAATTAAGTAGTCAGTCTCTTTTAAACAAAACTTGAGTCGAGTTTTGATTTTGAAATCGATTGTTTTTAACACCAAATTGATTAGCTTGTTTATTTTTCTTTCGTCTATGAGAAGCTCTACGGCACTCACGATTCTTGGTAGTAAGTCTTCGGCATATCGCGCATCGAGCCATATTTACAGCCATGTGTCTTAGATATAGAAGCAAATCGGGAACTATCTTCAGCGAATTGTATTTTAGAATTTGATATATATCAAATCGTTCTTAGTGTAAATATGAATAATAAACATGCAATGTTTGGGGAAAAAGAAATGTTACACTCACAAAATTTCTACAAAAAGAAATTCACACATATGTGTCACTTAAACATAAAGAGTAAGAACAAGAAAGACAAGTTTTGATACAATTCTATTGGTACAAGTCGCTTTGTTACATATGTGTGTGGATTTTTTTTTTGTGAAAATTGTGTGAGTATAGCATTGCTTGATAGGGAAAATTTTAATTTCAAGAAAGGAAATATCCAAGTTTGAAATCATTTTGTACGAAGTATGTATTTACTTATTATCTTTTACAAACACAATCTATGATACCAACACCCTTAAAGAAAAAAATTGGAGTTGAACAATTTGATAATTAGGAAATAGTCTACTCAATATTGGTTTAAGGAAAAAAAATCATTGCAACGCTACTTAATGCATAAAACTAAGAGATTATATTATATTGACTTAATTTTTATAAAATAACGAGATATCTTTACTCGCGCGTTGTAACGAATACAAAATCATTGGATACACAATTTAATTTAACAGTAGTATATTTCTGTAATAAAAAAAGGTTAACAATAATACTAAAGTGACATAAAGAAGTATTGACATCTACCAAATGTTACAACTTACAACATGCAACACGGTTCATCTACAATGGTTAACATTTGCTAAATCCAACTTTAACCTTAAATATTCTCGTTTGTATTAAATAATATTTAATTAAAAATTACACCAATAAAAATATAGTTAAAATATAATCCATTTATATATTTTGTATCAAATATTATATAATAAAAAAATATTTAAAGTCAAAATAGATTCAAAAATTCAAAATATACTTATCTTATAAGACGGAAGTAGTAATTTAGTAACCACAACGATATTATAAGTGATAAAATGGTCAAACAAAGACAAACATTATTATGTTAAGTTATAAAAGACCAATCCACCTAAATTACTATTCATTTCACTAAAAAATTAGTAAACTATATTAAACGGAAGATAAACAACAAATGGATAACAGTTCCAACTTCCAACACATCAAAAATATTGGTATCATAAAATTAGTTAGTGCATTTGTTAACACCAAATCTTTTACTCCCTTCGTGGTAAAATATAAGTCACTTTTATTTTTTTTAAATCTTTTTTCTCAAACTTTGGCTTTAAATATTTTTGTTTGTCTTATTAATAATTGATGCAAATCATATCAATGAAAATACATTTAAAACTTAATCGAGTTACATATTTTGCATCAAGTATTCTATAATACAAACAAAAATATTTAAAGTCAAAGTTGAAGAAAATAGACTTCAAAAAGTCAAAATGAACTTGTACTTTAAAACGGAAGGAATATTAAATAGTCTACAAAAGAGGTGGCAAAACAACCCACATTCTAAATCATAACATCATTTAAGTTACCAAGAGCAACAAGATTAAACAAATCATTTAAATTCATAAAGTCTTATCAGCAGTAGATGTATTCCTTCATTATCACATGAATATACCATCTTCATTTCTGCATGTTGGTATTTTAGTATCCATATTAGTAAAGTAGAGGGTTTAATATGTATTTATTAGCTTAGGATGAATATAGGCAGTTAACACTTTCTTTAGTCAAATAGGAGAGCCTTAGTTTTAGCAGATTCTGAGTCGGTTTCCAAGTCCTCATTGGAGTCGGTGTTCTCCTCCTCATTCTCTATAAATAGAGATGAGGGGTGAGGGACTATATACCGTTTTCTTTTCCATCGTTCTCAATATATAAATCGTTTGAGAGCAAGATTACGTGTCGTGTGTGTTTCTTTACTTCTCTAGTCGATATAATATTTGTGTGCTTGTGTCGAGTACGTCAGAAGGTTGCATATTCCACATTCTAGTTTCCAGGTTTGTTGGTGAATTTCCAACAAGTGATATCAGAGCCGTGTTCGAAGGTTCTTTGGATTCTAGGTCGACTGTTGTGAGGTTCTGTTTTGCGATCAAGTTTTGGGCAGCAAGGTTTTGAGGGTTCTTTCAAAACTGGTCTTTCAACACAAGGTAGTCTTTGAGGTTTTAGTTTAAACCTCGAAAAGTGTTGGTATTTGCTAGAAGCTTGCCTTGCAAGAGGTTTGCTCGTCTCGGTTTTGGATAGCAAAGACACAAGGTTTTTTTTCAAGCAATGGTGTGTTCTAGTTTTGGCAGTTTGTCCAACTAAGAAGGTCGACACAAGGTTCGTCTTTAGGATTTTCGGTTTTGAAGTCTCAAAAGGTGTCGACGTTGCTTGTTCTACACAAAGGTTATCGATCGATAGAAAAGGGTCTTCAAGCTTCAGGTTATTTGTCCAGGTAATTGTGAAAAGGAGAGGCTTCAAGATGTTGTTTTGGTGTTCATTTTTCTGGGCAAAATGGTTCTTAAGTTTTCGAGTTGTCGAGGATTATCGACACGGGTCAAAGAAAACTTAAAGGTTGTTGGTTTTCAACATATAGAAGATCAACAGGTTACATGTTTCGGGTTTCGATTTTTGTCAGGTTATTGACGAAAAAGAAGACAACACGGTTCTTGTTTTTCGGTTTTGAGAAACAAGGTTAAAATTTAAAAAGAAGGTTGTAGTTTCTCGATTGTTTATAAATCTCCAAGGTTACTCGATTATGTGAAGGTTTTGTTCGTGGTTAAGTCATTTTATTGGAAGGTGATCGAAAAATATGTTTTGAAGGGTTCTTGTCGATCAGATTTGTGGTCGACATGGTATTGGTCTTCCGTTTTATTGAACGTCAAGGATAAGTTTTTCAATCCAAAGATAGATTTTTTCTTGTTTCTTTGTTCTGACAGGTTCTATCAAAAATATGACAAAAAGAAGAAAAGAAAAAAGGTTGAGTTGCATGCATATGAATGTTTTTTAAGTTTGCATGCATGTGTATAAACTTTGTATTTTTGCATGCATATAAAGTTTTACTAAAGAAGAGTTACTTTCTTTTTCTTGTTTTGATTGATTCTAAGAGGGTTTATCTTAGGCTTATAACGATAAATAAAGGGGTTTTTACACACGCATACTTTGTTTAGTTCGGTGTTGTGAGGTTTATATCACAAGGTTATCAGAATAAACAAATGGTTTAGAAAAAGATGACTGGAACATAAGGGATTAGCTGCGGCATTGGAGGAATTACCTGCAACCACGATAGGGGCATACGATAACCTCATTCAGAAAAATGCTTATAGTGCATTGATCTTGTGTTTGAGTGATCGGGTCCTACGGGAGATCACCAAGGAGACGACTGCAACAGAGATTTGCAAAAAGTTAGACTTTATACATGACAAAATCTTTAGCTAATCGCTTGTACTTGAAGAAAAAGTTATATACTTTTCACATGCATCTGAGTAAGAGTAAGTCTGAACATATTGATGAGTTTCATAATCTGGTAGGTGACTTAGCGGCTATAGATACTGCTATATCGGATGAGGATCAGGCATTATTAATACTCACATCTTTACCATCGTCTTACGGTAATTTCGTGGATACTTTGCTATATGGTCGGAATACTTTGAAGCTAGAAGACATGGTCGTGACACTTCATTCTAGGGAACTTCAGAAGATGACAGAAGCAAAGGTTGATGGTGGTGAAGGGTTGTTTGTGAGGGGCAAGTTTGATCAAACTGATATGCAGCAGGGTAAAGGTAGCGCGTGGTCAAAGTTACAGGGAAGAAGCAGCAGACTCAAGTGTTATATATGTCAGTCCGAGGAGCATTTGAAAAGGGATTGTCCTAGGTATAATCACAAGAAATCTCAAGGTTTTGTCAGGAATGAAGATCAGGTATCCGGTTCTGAAGCTGATGGGTATGACAGTGCTGATGTTATGATGGCTATGAGTGTTGAAGAACTGTTAGACTGGATCATCTCACAGCATATGACATACAGGAGAGATTACTTGTTTGATTTTGAGGAGTTTGACGGTGGTAATGTATTTCTGGGTGATGCCAGGGAATGCCGTATACAGGGGACGGGTAAGGTTCAAATACAGATGAGGGATGGGTTAAGTTTCGTTTTGGACAACGTCAGGTATGTTCCGAAATTAAGGCAAAACTTGATATCGTTGGGTACTATTGAAAAAGAGGGTTTTACCATGAAGATGCAGTCGGGCAGGATCAAGGTTATAAAGGGTTCACTGGTGGTTTTGTCAGGAACAAAGAAGGCTAATTGTGTATATACCCTGGACGGTCAGGCAGTGACCAGGAAGACATTGAAGGGTAGGAAGCAGTTAGGAGAATCTCATATTGGAAAGAAGATAAGACGGGTAATGTTCAGGATTCTTGTAATCAGAGGTCTACACAACAATGTATGAAGAGTGGGGTCGGCAAACATTTGGGTGTTGCAAGGATACAACAGCAGAATGTGTTGGTTAAGAAGGCGAATGTGGGACTCTTGGCTAAGGTACGTTGTTTTCTGATTCAGTCTGGTCTGTCCAAGGTTTTTTGGCAGAGGATACAATCGGGTCTACATATCTAGTGAATAGGTCACCATCATCAGCGATTGGATTCACGACTTCTATAGATATGTTAGGGTTTTTCGTTTTGCTTTCTAGTAATAAGAAAGGGATGCTTGAACCAGTTAAGGTCAAGTGCATATTCCTGGGATACCATGAAGGTATGGTGGGTTATCAGCTTTGGAGGTTAGATGACATTACTTCATAGGGAGTGCTTTATAGGAATATGAGTTTCAATGAGAGTGGGGAATACAAGAAAACTTTCATTGGTTCTGGTGTAGGTACAGGTTTAGTGCATGTGTTGCAGGGATTTGAGTTTGAGGTGGAACCACTTGGGGATCATACATTTGAGGTGGAACATCAGGGGAATATCGGTCAGGTAGCTGGTTCATAGGAAGTACAAACTCAGGATTTGATAGACTATCATTTAGCACGTGATAGGGAGCAACAATTAGCAAAAGAACTATACAGGTATAGAAAAGACAGTAATGAGGTTGCTTTTGCAGTTGCTGCAGTGGAGAAGATATACGAACATGAGTCATTGACTTTCAATGATACAGTTGCCTGTGAGGTGATTTCCAAGTAGAAGACTGGATTGAAATGAAGATATGGATACTCGGTCAGATGTGTATGTGCTAAGCAACGGTTGCAGGAAAAGCAATGGCGACAACGATGACTATTACTAGGAGTTGATGAGTGGGAATTGCACCAGGCTATACCTCTCGAGGGATCTCGAGAAGCTTACAACCTCCATCAGGCAGTGTACCTGATCGTTGTAGTATAGTATAGTGACAAGTACCGGGGGATTGATCGTTCAACTCAGGAATAGTGTTGTTAGGATTGAAATTGATCTAACTAGGTCTAAATGTGAAGGATGATTCTTTTTATGTTTTTATATTTTATGAAAAGCAGGTAAAAATCTCGGGTATTGGAAGGAGGGGCGGAATTAGTTGCTAATCAACTAACCCAAAAGCTACTAATTAAACTAATGTGCAAGAAAACTAAACTAAGGTTCTACAAGATAAGTGAAGCATGTCTACCTATGATATGTTACTCCTTGCTAGCTATCCAATTCTACCTATTGAATTGTCACACCTTGTTTTAATTGACGGGTTGTATTTCTTAATACCATTCTTGGGGTGGCGTACGTACTTCCCCAACTCTATAAGCTCCTACTTCACTCCTATGTCGAGCTTACAAGAAGCTCCTAACATGGGATCATTAGAATTCGCTCATGCATTAAATACAACCATAATAACCTAGTACGCATTGGTTCATGTTTCTTAAGACGTTCAAGCATGTTACCCTATGGAAGTCTGCCAGTTTTCTTAAGCCTAACATCGAACACAATCAACCAAACAATAGACAATAAGAATCAAGAATTATAAGCTAAACCAATTAGACCTATCGAAGTGTCACACCCTAATTGATGAAGATAGACACAAACATCAACAATGAATCAATAAGATCTAATCAATTATATACAAGTTTCACACAATCATAAGTAGACACACGGTGAATTAGCCAAGCATAATTAATAAAGAACAAGCAACAATAATGATAATTGAAGACATGAATTAAGATAAAATCATCAAACCATTACAAGATGTTTATGGAGTGATTGAAATCCTCTAAGTTGCTGGAAAAACACTCACCTAAACCCAGGAATCGGCCTTAGGGTTTAGGGCTTACAAAAAGTGAAGTTGTGATGTTATATTTATAGGCTAGTTTTCTGTCGGCAAGGCTTGACGGCATCACCCCGTAAAGAGTGACGGCGTCATGACCAATTTTTCTTCACCAAATTGTAGATTTCTTCGTCCTCTTCGCGTGGGCTTTTGAGTCACCTAAATCCGAGTTCGTATGCAAAAGTTATGACCAAAACAATATCAGCTACTTCGCGCGCAAGTTTTGACAAGTTAACACGTGACGGTCTACGTGACACCTTCAGGAAATTTTCTAGGCCATCACTCTTTAATTTTACATGTGACGGCCTTGGGTGACGCCATCATCTATAATGCACAAAACTTTCTGGAACGTCACGGACTTTATCCACTTCCACCTCTTGTATTACTCTTGACGCCATCATGTAGAACCTTGTGACGCCGTCAGGTACTGTTCCCAGCAAGGAAAATTAAGACTTTGCCGTTTTCTTCACTTTTATGGTCCAAAAACGTCCAAAATGCTTCCTTTTCCAGAATTCACTCCAAAAGTACTTAAAATCACAAAAGGAACGATTTAGGGCAATATTTGATCAAATAAATTCAATTCCGGGCTTAAATGACCCCCTAAAAACGGTTCATTTTTTGCCTCATCATATACCCTTACACTTGATATTTGCTTGTCCTCAAGCAAATGCGCTTTTATTCTAATCAAAATACAAGTTAGGGGTCATTTAACACTAATATAAAAGTAATTACAACAAATAATCGTTCCACTAAAGACCAAAGACAAGCACGGAGGTCATACACTAGCACCTCACAAATAGTGTTTAGATACTCACATCTCTCGGGTGTAATAAAGTATTTATCACAATATGGAAATGGAAAACATCTCTCACTACCTGTCATAGCAAAATAGATTACCATAGGCTTGGGAAAGGATCAAACCTCCACCACTTGGCGTAAGCACCTAGGATAAACTATCAAAGAGGTCTTTCAAAGGGTTATAACATTAGGTGTAGGGATATGTAATACACGGTTTTGTTGGATATAGGCAATCTTTACTGGTGGCGAGTTAATCATCTTGGTTAATTACATGTACAATATGGCGTTGCTAAGCCAAGGCTAGACTCGACTTAAGCTAATAAATCAAAAATAACAAAAACATAAAACAAACATAGAATGAAACGGGATGGTAGTCCGTATGTTTTTTTCACTTTTCTTTTTCTATATATATATTTTTTTCTTTTTATTTTCTATATTTTTTTTTCTTTTTCTTTTTCATACACCCTTACCCTACCATCCAAAATAATACATCATAGGAAATGCACATTCCCCTTACACTTGAATTTTTACATACTTTACAATAAACTAATCAAATTACTCGAATCAAGATAATCAAAACACTTGGAGTACTTTTAAGATTAATGCACATATAGGGGTAATATAAGATGTTCTTCCCCATTACTCCATAACACAAGTACTTTACCCATGAGTCCCAATCATCCCAAAACAATATGTACAAGGATATGACTCGACTTAGCAACCATGTAATCAATTAGATAATTAACTAAGGGTTTAAACATGTAACAATAATGCACTAAAGATGAGTGCATACACGGAAAGCTAAGGCGATTTGGGTGTATATTTAAGTGGGTTGTAACAAATTCTTCCTTTAAGTAAGATGCTTAAAGTTAGAAACGAAAAGATAGGCTCGGAGGGGTGTACTAGGGGTTTCGTGTACTAAAAATGAGTACAACGCTAAGGTGTGGGAAAAATTAGTTGACTTAACTAGCCAAGTAATATGACTTAAATGGTCAAGTAATTATGATACGGGTTTAACACAAGGGTGATCCTAATGCCTCTTATCATGTAGTAAATCCTTCTACACGAATGTAGTCTCACTAGCGGTCTCGGAATGCATCACTAACGCAAGTTCTAGAATCTAAATGCTACCGGTACACTCATAAGCACTAATAGTAAATGCTTTTCCTATCAAATCTAAAGGCGAACCTCACATATTTGGGTGGAAAATTTTTTTGAATAGTACGGTTTTGTGCTAGTCATACAACTCCTATCCATGAGACGCTTGCTATGGCTAAAGTTTCACTCCTAAATGTTGTAAAAAATTTTAAATTTGGCGCTAAAATTACACTAACAAGTATTTCTCATAGTTTTATTACACACCTACCATCAAACAAATAAACTCAAGTGAAAGTGTATCCTATAAGGTATCATCATTTACCCTCCCCTTACACTTAGGATGAACATTGTCCCCAATGTTCAATAAAGAATGTAAAAGTGAAATAGGTAAAAGAATGAAATCAAATACTCCCCTAATTCGTTCGGTGTGGATAGCGTGGTAACAAGGTTAGATCTTCCTCCAAGAAAATGAACATTCAAAGCATCCCTTCCAGAAAAATAAATCATCTTCTTGTCATATATAACCTGTTAAACCTGAGAAAGCAATCACAAAAACCCAAAGCATCAATCCGAACAAAGAAAACTCACAACTAGATGTAATTCCAGACTTAGGAATAAAAACAAAACAATTAAAGATATAATGCTTGTGGAATGAATGTTTGCAGATTTCTTGAAGTTTATAAAACTAAATAATCAACAAAAACTTTAAGACCCAGTTAGAAAAACAAAACTCGCAAAATTTCCAGAATTTTACACATGACGCCGTCAGGAATTAATTCCTGACGCCGTCAGAAGTGACCTGCAGAAATCTTTATGTTAAGTTTCCATAAAATTTCTGGTAAAACTTATGTCCTACTTCCTGGAAAATCCTGCAAAACATCATTATGACTCAATACAAGCATTTGACTCAAACTATTACTAATATACATGTTCATTTAATATTGTTGTGGATCATGCTCAATTTCATTCTTATAAACAAATTTGAGTCTCCCCTTACACTTATCTTTTGCAAAATACCTTTATATGTAATTAAGACGAAGTTAAAAACAAAATAAAGCATTTTCACAATTTACTTTAAAACATGAACCACAAACAATAAAAATAAAGCATGCATACGAAAACAAATAAAATCAAATAAACAAACAAACTAACAAATAAATAAATAAAGCTTGGGTTGCCTCCCAATAAGTGCTTGTTTTTGTTCGAATCACGAGTCTGACTCTACCCTTATTTAACGGAAATAGGGGAGGTTTTCCCTACACTTTGAATTAAGTGCGGGTGGAAGTAGCGATACACACCCTTAGGGTGGAAATATGCCACGTGAGGTGAAGGGGGTGAGTGAATGGATTCCTTCATCCTAAAACTACTCGGATAATATTGGTTGATGGGTAGGTCGGTTCCTCTTTTGTCTCCTAGAAATATATCTAAGGATGGAAAGGTGTGTAAAGATTGAGGTTCTGGTTCATCAAAACTAGGAAATTCCCTAGAACTAGGAGTAAGGTTATCACTACAAGTATTCAAACCTATATCCTCAAGTGGTGCCTGGTCCAAGGGTTCTACCTCCATCGGAATTCCTAAAGTTTCTTCTACTTCTTCCGAGTAAGTCACGGGCGGTGTTTGTGCCTCAAATGATGGTTGAGTATTTTGTGGGCTTATGTTATTTACCTCATCATTCCATGTGTCAAGATCACCTATATCCTCATCATGTGTTTTGGTAGGATCTATCCTAAGCATTCTCCTAAGTATCTCACGTGCTTCTCTAGGCATCTCAACTTCAATGTCTGAATCATAAGGATCTCCCTCATTAATCTTATATTCAATTTGCCTAAAGGATTCATCATGTGTTCCTTGAGATTCAAAGTCATTGGTCATAAAACCTAGGTCTTTTTGATCAATGTGGTCATGCTCGGCTAAATCCTTCTCAATTGTTTTCTTAGGTAGTGATAATAGCAAACCTAGTGCTTCATCCAACTTATGATTTGTTGCAACGGCTCTCTCCATAATTCCTTGGCAAACTAGGTCGCATTTCCTATTGGCCTCACTAAAACGAGATCTTAAACATGGAGGTTGTTCATAAGAATCTATCCTAGGTAAAGGCTCATATGATTCATAGGTGTCTCTAAATGAGGTATTTTGAACTCTTTGGTGTTCTAGCCACTCAACCTTATCTTGCAATCTTAGAAGTCTAAGTGAAAAGTCCATTTGAAGCAAATTACAAACAAAATCACAAAGAAAAGATAGACTACGAGAAAGCTACAAAATAAAAAGAAAAAATCTCACTTGATAGGATTCTAATGAGTAGACCTAATCAAAATAAATTTCAACCTAAACAATAACTACTCCCCGGGCTGCGGCGCCAAAAAACTTGATGAGTGGGAATTGCACCAGGCTTTACCTCTCGAGGGATCTCGAGAAGCTTACAACCCCCACGAGGCAGTGTACCTGATCGTTGTAGTATAGTATAGTGACAAGTACCGGGGGATTGATCGTTCAACTCAGGAATAGTGTCGTTAGGATTGAAATTGATCTAACTAGGTCTAAAGGTGAAGGATGATTCTTTTTATGATTTTATATTTTATGAAAAGCGGGTAAAAATCTCGGGTATTGGAAGGAGGGGCGGAATTAGTTGCTAATCAACTAACCCAAAAGCTACTAATTAAACTAATGTGCAAGAAAACTAAACTAAGGTTCTACAAGATAAGTGATGCGTGGGAATTGCACCAGGCTTTACCTCTCGAGTGATCTCAAGAAGCTTACAACCCCCACCAGGCAGTGTACCTGATCGTTGTAGTATAGTATAGTGACAAGTACCGGGGGATTGATCGTTCAACTTAGGAATAGTGTCGCTAGGATTAGAAAGCCTAAAGACAAGGTCTAGAGGTGTGGGATGATTCTTTTTGTATTTTTATATTTTTATAAAAGCAAGTAAAATCTCGGGTTTTGGAAGAGTGGGCGGAATTAGTTGCTACTCAACTAACCCAATAACTAAAGATGCAATCAAAATAAAATAATAAAAATGAAAATAAACTAAATTATACTAGTAGTATGAGCAATATATGGGAGAATTCTGTTTACTTAGATTTCACTACTCCATAGATATCTTTTACAGGTTAATTACTTGTTACAGTTGCGTGGATGACGGATTGTATTCCTTAATACCATTCATGGGGTGGCGTACTTACTTCCCCAATCCTATAAGCTCCTACTTCAATCCTATGTCGAGCCGGCTAAGAAGCTCCTAACATGGGATCACTAGAATTCTCTCATGCATTAAATACAATCATAAAAACCTAGTACACATCGGTTCATGTTTCTTAAGACGTTCAAGCAAGTTACACAATGGAGATCTGCCAGTTTTCTTAAGCCTAATATTGAAATCATTCATCCATTACAACTATAAACAAGCAATCGATAGGTTTCATTACATCTAAGTAAACACATGAAAGATCTAGCCTAGCATGTTATAATCAAGACAAGCATAAGATATATTCAAACAACACATAGACATATTGAATGAATTGAAAGAAGACTTATCTTAATTGAACATGAAGGGTTTCAAGGGGTGAAAACCCTTGAAAATACTGTTAAAAACGACCTAGGGTTTATTAGGTTCGGCCCTAGTATTCTCCACACACGTTCCTCTTTTTATGAATGAAAAATAGAAAAGTATATATAGATTTTGTGAGGTGACGGCGTCAAGAGTAAATGTCTGACGCCGTCATCTCGCCACCAATAAAGTTCTTGGACTGCCTAGATCTGGGTTTGACGCCGTCACGTGTAATCCATCTTCAGGCCGTCACCAAAATAACTCTTGACGCCCTTCTTCTGATGCCTTCAGGTTTTCTCTGGGTCGTCGTAGATTTTGCTCTTGACACCGTCATAATTTCCTTCTTGACGCCGTCAGGTACTGTTCCCAGCATGGAAAATTAAGTCTTTGCCATTTTCTTCACTTTTATGCTCCAAAAACGTCCAAAATGCTTCCTTTTCCAGAATTCACTCCCAAAGTACCTAAAATCACAAAAGGAACGATTTAGGGCAATATTTGATCAAATAAATTCAATTCTGGGCTTAAATGACCCCGTAAAAATGGTTCATTTTTCGCCTCATCATATACCCTTACACTTGAGATTTGCTTGTCCTCAAGCAAATGCGCTTTTATTCTAATCAAAATACAAGTTAGGGGTCATTTAACACTAATATAAAAGTAATTACAACAAATAATCGTTCCACTAAAGACCAAAGACAAGCACGGAGGTCATACACTAGCACCTCACAAATAGTGTTTAGATACTCACATCTCTCGGGTGTAATAAAGTGATATCACAATATGGAAATGGAAAACATCTCTCACTACCTGTCATAGCAAAATAGATTACCATAGGCTTGGGAAAGGATCAAACCTCCACCACATGGCGTAAGCACCTAGGATAAACTATCAAAGAGGTATTTTAAAGGGTTATAACGTTAGGTGTAAGGATATGGAATACACGGTTTTGTTGGATATAGGCAGTCTTTACTGGTGGCGAGTTAATAATCTTGGTTAATTACATGTACAATATGGCGTTGCTAAGCCAAGACTAGACTCGACTTAAGCTAATAAATGAAAAATAACAAAAACATAAAACAAACATAGAATGAAACGGGATGGTAGTCCGTATGTTTATTCTCTTTTCTTTTTCTATTTTTTTTTTCTTATTTTCTTAATTTTTTCGATTTTTTTTTTTTTTTTTTTTTTTTTTTTTTTTTTTTTTTTTTGCATACACTTTTACCCTACCATCCAAAATAATACATCATAACATTCCCCTTACACTTGAATTTTTACATACTTTACAAATAACTAATCTAATGACTCGAATTAAGAAAATTAAAACACTTTGAGTACTTTTAAGATTAACGTACATATGGGGGTAATAATATGATGTTCTTCCCCATTACTCCATAAATAAGTACTTTACCCATGAGTCCCAATCATCCCAAAACAATATGTACAAGGATATGACTCGACTTAGCAACCATGTAATCAATTAGATAATTAACTAAGGGTTTAAACAATTAACAATAATGCACTAAAGATGAGTACATACACGGAAGGCTAAGGCGATTTGGTTGTACATTTAAGTGGGGTGTTATAACACCCCCAAAATTTAAGTTTGTCGCAGCGGAAAAGTAATTTGGGTGTCACGGTGAGGATCGAAGTTTTAATCACACAAAACGGTTTAAAAGAAACGTTTTGAAAATTATTTGTCATTTAAATAATAATTTTGATAAATGATGAACCATTTGATTTAATATCTTATGAAAAGATATAAAGGCTTGTAAAAATGACAAATTTGATTTTTACACCATATAAATTTTATCAGAGTAATAAATGCCACTTCGTGTCTTGTCCTGCTCTGTTAAATTACCTGAGATACACATGCTTAAAAGTGTCAACACAAAAGTTGGTGAGTTCATAGAGTTTTAGGAAAAACCCTTTATTTTGTTAGATTTCAGGAATATTTGGTATTAATAAAATACAAACAGAAATGAAACAAGTATCGAGTATATTCACAAATAAATCATATAAATATTCAATCACATTCAATAAAGAATCAATAAGCCTAACATGAGTTGGAAACTCATGATACTAAATCAATCAAATATACAATTCACGTATGGTCAAACCTATACAGCTGTATCTAAATATATGTTGAATACATATATCTTTCCTTTATAGATATTGCACCAAGCCTCATGACACGCAAGACGTTAACAGAAGGGGTGTTATATCAAATCAATGACAGATTTTGCCCTCGTGTAATAGGTGATTTGCCAATTCCTATTTTTACTCAAATATAGTGTATCACGACTAATGCGACTAACCAATTGCAATTGGCATTCCGTCAAGCATTAGTGGGATCGGAGGTCAATCCGAAACAGGTTTTGAATCTGTTCACTATATTCGCGCTCACATTACAGTGATTAATGGCTCATGATAGAGGGGCTTCAGGGCTATAGCTAACTTAGGAAATATCAAGGACTAATGGGCTCATTTAGCATAACATCATGAAATCAAGTATCGTATCACAGAAATCAATTTGAAAACAGTATCGTTTGAGTATCAGTAATTCAGTTTGAAAATATCATCATTTGAGTATCAGAAATTCAGTTTGAAAATATTGTTTGAGTATCAGAAATTCAGTTTGAAAATATCATTGTTTGAGTATCAGAAATTCAGTTTGAAAATATCATCATTTGAGTATCAGAAATTCAGTTTGAATATTTCGCCAGTAACACATTTATATCACATACCACAATAATCGAATTGAGAATATTTTCATATGAGTATCAATATTTCAGTCAAGAAATTCTTCAATAAATATATAATTCAAATACCACAATAATCACATTGGAAATATTAACATATTTGAAATCACAATTTATATTATTTTAATATCAATTAGGAAATTGATTTGAATCATGTATTTTATTTTATTTCATATACTTATCAAGTTATCAAAGTATATGTAAGCATGTATCTCCCCCAATGAGTTAAAAACAATTATTTGAAATGGGGCTATGACTCACTTGGATTGATTTGGAAATGATGAAAAGTAAAGTAGGATGAGATTTATGGAAACGATTATGGAAACGTCTTTGATACGGAACCTGATAAATAAATTTATCAGAGAATATAACCAAATACTATTTGGTAAATACGAACGAATAACGAATAAACATTATTCGTTATGACGAATAGATGATGTGAAGTGAAATTATTATGCCATGCATGATATGAAAAAAAATACTTTATTTAAAATATCCATCGTAGTTTTACCTTTTTAAATCGTAAGTAAAAATATTAACTTTTTAAATATCGTTATATATATAATAAATAATATATATAATAAACGTAATAAAATGCATATGACGTGAGGGTTGCCGTAAAATAGAAAATAAAATAAGAATGTCAAATAGATTAGGTGTAGTCCTTGTCCTTTTCCAATTTTACACTTTTTATACTAACGGCGTTAGCGTCACACCGTTAGTCCTTTTTATATATATTTTACAATTATAGTCCACTACATGTCCCATATTATAATCTAAGCTTGGAAATTAATAATAAATCACTTTCTACCTTAATAATTCTGTTTTTACAGTTTTAGTCATTAGTTTTCACAGTTTTCAATATTAGTCCTTCTAGGTGTCGTCGCGTTACATTTTTAGTCCAAACGTTCAAAAAATATGGGAAAAATTATCTTAAAATTTCTGGAGCTTATTGAAGCTTATTAAAACTTATTTCAACTGTTTATTTACAAAAATAGCTTATTTTTCAATAAATGGGCTTTAACGAGCTAAATTAAAGGCCCGTTAGCGTTTAACGATCCGTGAGCGTTGAGACAAGTTGGGCTTATCCCTAGACTCATTTTTAATGTTATAAAATCATATCAAAATAGCTTTTTGGTCCAGCTTATACGGAGAGCTTATTTTCAGCTTATTGGGCTTTTCAGTCCATTAAGCTTTATAAATAGTTTTTGAAAAATGAGTTTTTGTGGTTTACTTTGGCCAATTTAAAGGGTCTAAACGAGCTTATTATTACAAAGTATAAACACGAAACTTGTAGCTTGTAGCAAGGAGAAATAGTTTGTGTAAAAATATTGGGTGGTTATTAAGTCGAATTAAGTTTTAAAGGGTCATTTTGGTCGCGATTTGAAACTATTTTCTGGGTAAAAAGACTTGAAAATTTCTAAGTGTTTTTGGTATATACGAGTTTTGCAATTTACTTTGGTCGATTTAGAGTGTCAAGACGTGGTTATTTTACATGTTATTTATACGAAAGTTGTAGCTAGCCATGGTGTCTATTAGATGGTGTAAAAATATGACATGTTTGTTACGCTAAATTGTGAGATAAAAGAAGGTTTTATAAGTGACTTGGGACGTATTTTTATTATTAAAAGACTTAGTATTATTTCTATGTTTTGTAACATTTTTATACATTTGATATATGTTTCAAAATGAGTTCGTGTGATGCATGTAACGTAAAAATAAACGTGAAACAAGTGTGCTACGTGACTCCTAGGCCTTCCAAGATAGAGGCTAGTCACGCTCGTGTTTCTATATAACAATATTTATACGTAAACTATATATAAAAGTATATATGATCGAATAAAAATAAACATGATGCATGACAATAATTTAACGTGTAACATGGATTGAAGAAGGATGTAGACGACTTACAAACACCTTAGAGGTGATAAAGAGGTCGAGTGAAATAGAATGGAACATAAGAATTTATCACATTCGAAATATAACCCAAACGTTATATATATAAATCAAACCCGATATTCCCTTTCTTGTTTCCAATCAATCTAGCAATCGACTTCTGTGTTGTAGGAATAATTTTTAGGAAGAATGGAATATGTGAAAGAGAGTTTGAGAATGGTGAAGGACAAGTGCATGCATGAGACGTTTATATATATCAATTGAAATGAATCGTATGGTGTGAAAACACTTCAAAGAAACACATAAACTATGCATTGTCAGTGATATTAGCTTCCTAGGACGATTTTTATTATTTTAATAGGAGATGAGAGTGCACAATTTGAGGAGGATGTCTTTGAGATTATTTATATGTCGACATCAAATATATATACATACACGATTTGCTTAAACCTTCTACTACTCGATTTTAGCTGATCATGGATGATATTTGAACATGAAATCAACTTAGAAATATTATTAGGATCATTTAGAAACAAACGGGGATTAAAACGGTTAAGTTTTGAATAATATATAAATCGATTGAGTTGATTTTGGTTCAATCACTTTGCCACTTAAAAATGTATCAAACGTCGTCCAATGAACTTGGAATTTGACACACTAATATTTGGCTAGGTGGTGAACGAGACGGTGCAAAAATATATAGGTGTCGTGTGTACGAATTGAGAATAAACGAGGCGTTTTGGAGCTTATTTGGTCGACTTGTATGAATTATTATTAATAAAAATGGGTTTTTGTGTTTGGGCCGGTTGGGCTTATGAAAGAACAAGGCCCATTTTGTTTTGTGATTAATATTATTAATTAGGATTAGTGAAATTAATATTTTGTTAATTGTGTCGATAACTTGTTTTGTCGTTTGGTGAATTTTGCAATATCGTAATTGTGACAATTTTAATATACTAAGAAAATTTTAAATTTCCCCGTAAAAATGGTAATTACAATAATGACAGAGATTATTTATTTAATTAACCGAAGTTAATTATACAAATTTTTGCGAGGTTTTACAGTACCCACATGTCATTCTGAATTTCGTCCCGAAATTCAAATTTAACGTGATTACTTGAGTGGAGAATTTTGAACAGAGGGTTGTCGAAAGATTTTTATCCGAAATTCAAGGAAACGTGATTCAGTTAGATTTACCTGTACTAGACAAGACAAAATAACTGAGGTATTTAAGGGTTGTGAATATTGAAAACTAACGGTCGTGAATAGTATCCTAACGGCTATATTTGGTCCCAACGGCTAAAATTTTGAGCCTATAAATACTCCATTTAATTTCCTATTCTTTCATCATCCATTTTCCTATCATTTCACATTTCCTATTCTTAATCCTTTTCTTTCATTAAATACTTCCGAAAATGCCGAGCCTAATTACTATTATCGCAATGGTATATATCGTTTTGGCCATCACCTATTTGACTTTTGTTCCGGATGAAGATTATGTAATTTTGGACGGGATTGTGGGGTTCGTAATACCACTCACGGTTCTATCATATGGTGTTGATAAGATATGGAGGCACTAGTCTCAAGCTAGGTTTATTTAAAATGTATCCTTGTTATGTTTCTATGTAATCCTCAATAAATATGAAATAAAACTTATTTGTCTTTATGTTTAAGAACTAGGCTTGCTATTGTTTCTAATGGTGTACTTATACTTATCTTTTAGAATAATCAGAGTAATTCATCCTATGGTGGTTCTTGCTATGGTACTGTTAATAGGAATCCTTATTGTTATGCCGGGTCAACCTATTGAAGATTCTACGCTTTTTATTGTAATCATTGAAATAATAGCACTTCCTATGCTAATTATATGCCTATGTATAAATTTCCGTGGTCTCTAATAAAATTTTTGCTATTGATGTTTTCCATAAGCCTTTGTGAACTCTTAGGTTTCTAATATTTTTACTTTTCTCGACTTACTATAATAAAAGTGATGGTTATTAAGTGTAAATATCTATTGGAGTTTGTCAAAAATGAGGTTTGTAAATAGTTTATTTAATCTCAAAATTTTGCATTTACATGAAGATTGTTATTTAGAAAATCTGAAAAGATAACTGTTCCATTTATGACATAATTCTTCCTAAATTATACATAGGTAGCTAGGCTATGTATAATTGAGGACCAAATGATGTAATGCTTGGCTCAGTAATAATGGTATTTATTTTTCTTTAAATTGTTTTAGATGGTTCAGTCTCAAGGATTGAATGACATCTAATCATTTTCAAAAGAATTTAGTAAAATTTTGTTTATAACATGGTGATGAGTCAGGAATTTCTAAGGAGATACTAGGATATCCTTGGTATAAACTTAAAGTTCATGAGATAATTCTTACAGGGTGGTAATAATCTATCGTTCATTCACTCTTATTTTTCTCTTAAGGTGAGTTGGTCTAAAATCCGTAAAACTTTCATGGTTATGCTTACAAGGTATGACCGTCTTATTTTCTTTTCTTACTATATCGTTGCTAATTGGAGGAACTATGGTTACTTCAAGTATTACTGCAATGATACTGATTACTAACCTCTGGATATTCTTAGTACTTTGTTAGGTCCTTTAGTGAAAGAATATGGAGCTAATTATTTCATTGATGATAGACTGGATTGAATCCCTACTGTAATCTAATTTCAAGATATGTCTGGGTAGTATCTTAGATAATTTATCAACTCTTGGTATAGGATTGCTAAGGAACAAACGGACTTATCTACTAAAGCTAAAGTTCAATAACCTTCTCTCTATTCTTCAAGTTCTCTTCCAAAAATTTGTCTTATAAAATTCTATGGTTATAGCCTAATCATGGTAGGTATAAGAAATCATAATAATCCTAGGTATTCTTAAGGCAAATTCGAATATATTCACTATAATCAACATTATATTAATAACTTGATTGATTGTTTTTGCAAAACAAACGATACAAGATCTTTTATTAATACTCCATTGATATGAGGAGAGTCATTTGTCTACCAAAGAGAATAACAAATGATGAGATTTTTCATGAAGGTATGAGGAATCATTACATGCATGCATAGTATTATGATGTAAAGAATTTATTAACAATAGAGGGTTATAACGAAAGGAGATTTTTATTGGAGGTTGGTTACAACTTTTGAGAATTTCAGAATATTAGGAAATCTGTCATCACTAACCAAAAACTTTTTGGTTTAGCGGGTACAACTTTCTGTTCAGGGGAGTTGAGTGAAGATACATCGTTTGAGATGTATTGTATCGAGAAATTTGGAAATATCTGGTATTGAGGAATATGAATTATAAGGTGACGGAGAATTTGGCTCAATGTTCTTCTACGGCATCTCTTGGCTTGAATTTCGTCCGACTTCGAATGCTGCTTGACCACCAATCAAATCTTCATATGACTCGGTAGCTCTTCTGAGTTTTTGACGTAAAGGTGAAAAAATAGGTGATGATGGAAGTGATCTTCTGATTGAGTTCTATATTAGGTTGGGATTTTATTATTTGTACGTAAGGATCTTCATTATTCGGAGAATTTTTATTTATAGATGAGGTATTAGTATTATGGATATTTGTTTTGACATTCACGGGCGTTCCTGAAGACATGCTACAGTAGTAACCGAGAATAATATTTTATGAGTATTTTGTATGTTAAAGATATAACAGTACAGATGAAATAACGATTGTATATGAGTAACTATTAAGCATGTAAGATAATCTCAACAAATAAAGTATGGAGCACGGCAGTCTGCAGACACGGAGGGCATAAAATGTTATGGTGTAAAATCATTATTTTGAAAATGTAGTTATAGTTTTAATGTTTGAAAAAATTTAATTCTCTATAACTGTATCTCTGATACCAATCTATAACACCCCCCAAAATTTAAGTTTGTCGCAGCGGAAAAGTAATTTGGGTATTACGGTGAAATAAGTAAAAAGAATGAAATCAAATACTCCCCTGATTTGCTCGGTATGGATAATAAGGTAGCCAGGTTAGATCTTCCTCTAAGAAAATGAACAATCAAAGCTTCCCTTCCAGAATATAAACAATCACATACTAGGTCGATACAAACCCATCCTATCACAAAAAGCTATGTAGAGCTGTTGTGAGCTTATGAAAACAGTAGAGGAGCTTTTAAAGTTTCAAAATAAGCTAATACTACAAGCTACTGAGTAGCTTGTTTGGAGCAAAGTGATAAGAGGAATACTTAAAACTGAATCTAAGGACAAGAATTTAAGGTCTGCCAAATAAAATTTTCATTGAACTTGAAATTAAAGATTACAAAAGAAAACTAAAATTTTAAAGTTAAAACCCCTACTTGACTGCCTCAATGGCTTACAACATATTCTATTTATAAGGGGGCTGCTAGGGTTCCAAGTCTTGTGCTTTCTTCTGTGTGAAAAGAGCTCTGGATGCCTTCTTGTGTTTCTTGTGCACAAATCCCAGCCATCAATTTGTTGTAAAACGATTTCAGCCATAGAACTGTTTTTGGCGCCTATTTTAGGTTGTGGATTGCTGAGGTGGAGGTGGATACCCGTGAGGGGTTTCTTGGAGCAGGTGAGAATGGAGCTTTTGAGGAGGGAATGGCGTGTTGCAGGAGATGGTGTGGAGGAGGTTTAAGGTTTGGCGGTTAAAAGGGAGCAGGGTGGGGAAGAGAGAGTTTGACTGGTGTGGTTTGACTGGGGATAAAACCAGGGGTGTTTTATTATTTGAGTTAGGTTTTAGGTGTGGGTTTGGGCTTGGTGAGTGGTTTTAGAATTGGGCTAGGTAAGAGTAAGAGGTGGACTGGGCTAAGGTAGAATAGAATTGGGTTTATGTTTGGTGTGGATTGGATTTAAAAAAAAAGTGTAGGAATATTAGTAGTAGTGATTTTGTAAAACACACACACACACACACACATATATATATATATATATATATAATATATATATATATATATATTTTAATAATAATAATAATAATAATAATAATAATAATAATAATAATAATAATAATAATAATAAGTAAACTCAAAATAAAAGATTTTTGACAAAAAAAATGACTTTGTGATTTTATTTTGAAAATGGCTTTTGGAAAGGAGTTTGAAAATGATTTTTTTTCGTTTAAGCTCGGGATAGAAAGGGTAAAATGGTAATTTGGTGTCGCGTGAAGGGTAATTTGGTAATTTTGGGTTAAGGTTACGGGTAGAAAGGTGATTATGGGTTTTGGGTTTGGTTTTCCACACTCCCCTCAATGTCACATTCCCGAGATTGACTTTGCCTTTGACTTTTCGACGTTGACTTTGACTTTTTGTCCTTTTCTTCAAAATTGTGTCGAGTCGATCCAGTAATGCTCCATTATGCTCCATTTCCTATCCAAGCTCCGGCTTTTGACAATTTTCCAAATCTCGTGCCCGTTTTTGTCTTTTTAGCCTTAATTATGCCTGTTTTTGCAATATCCGTTCCTGCACGATCACAAACACAAAAACATAGTATCTTTGGCATTTTTGGTTAGTTTTTTTGGTTGTTTTGGTCTTAATTTAGTAAGAAAAAGGTGTGTGAATAAGCAAACACCAATAATTATCCATTATTCAACGACCTACTTGATGACATCGGCCCTGAGGTTCCGTTTGAAGTATACGGACGTAAATTTGACTGTGGGTATTATCTAGCTGATGGAATCTACCTAGAGTGGGCATCTCTTGTCAAATCATTTACGGTTGCAAGTGACCAAAAAATGCCTTATGGAAAGCGAAACAAGAAAGTGCTCGAAAAGCTAATATCGAAAGAGCTTTTGGTGTCCTACAAGGACGTTGGCATATTATTGCCCAACTGGCGCATGCATTTACTGTCGACAAGTTACAGAGAATCATGTACTCGTGCATTTTAACACCCTAACCCAACAAGGGCAGAAGTATCACATTATGGTGCCAAATCAGAACATACAAACGTAGGCGGAAGACTTATAAACATAAAATTACAAAGGATATTCTAAGGGTACAAAAGAAATACGAACTCTATACAAAAATGAGAATACAAAACTAAACAAAAATCTAGTCGAATCCAAATCAAAATCTAATCCAGATGCAAATGGGCTTCTAATCATCCGGGTAGTCCACTAACGTTCCTATGCTCTCTCTTCACCCAAACCCAACTTCCAACCTAAATCTTGCCGCAGGAAAGGAAATGTGGCTGAGCTTAAAAAGCCCAGTGAACAGATATATAACAAAGCAAACGGATAAACAAAACGTATATAAATACAAGAAAAGGAAAATCATAAGTTTTTGCTAAAAGGAATATCATTTGTCAAATGCATAAGAGATTAACGTACAACTGAACGAATATCATAAGTCAAAGGGAAACGAAGCATCGTAAGTATAATCATAAGAGAATAATGAGCACGTATGAACAAAAAAACGTCTAAACAAGGTACTTGAATAGACAAACGAATCATAGGAAAGCCACGAGCCGACCTACTCGAGCCACTCGAATAGGTCTCAAAATCACATAATCACATTTCAAAGGATACAGAGAGGGAAGACCCTCGGTACCACATATCAAAGGATACGAAGAGGGAAGACCTTTTGGTACCACATGGAGTCAATCACACTCCCGAAGTTGTATGGGTACAGAGCATGCACAACCATCACGCTACGAAACAAAACGAAACAAATCCTATGATGCATCCATACGCCCCCTTCAAAACAAAATCATACATGCATCCTGCTCGCATGACAGGGCTACACATACGTTAAATGGCCAAGTGATCACATATCATATCATATCCTACAAAATGGGGACGCCGTGGATCAATCACACCTCCACAGAAAGTGTCATGCCATCGGTGCCTCGATGACACGGCCATGGTGCCTCGATCATAAGAACGAAACGAATCACATCATATCATATAATCAAGCATATCAAAGAATCCTAACAAGGACCACATCATAGGATCCTAATAAAGGACAACATCAAACAAAATATAACAAAGAATCATATCAATAAAGCATAGCAAAACAAATAGTATCATATCAACGAAGGATATCAAATGAATGAATCAAATATAAGGAAACATAGCAATGGCTTAGGAAATCATATCAAGCTAACGAATCAAAGATCAAGATCAAAAGTCATGAGAGCGAAAGCGCCCTTACTGAAAAAAAAGTAGAATATCTGTACCTTAAATCGCCAAAGAAACCATATCAAAACAGAAGAATAGGAAATCACTTATTCTTCAGCGAATCTACACGAATTAATGATCGTCTTATTATTAATACTTATTCTAAATCAGATTGCTCATTTTTCGGCTTTCCATTTTTAGTAAATTTTCATTTATAGCACCTTTCTAAAAATAGTAACTTTCCAAAATTAGTAAGCTTCCATTTATAGTAAGTTTCCTCTTTAAGTAACTTAGTCATTTTAAGTAACTTTATATTTTTAGTGGATTTCCTAAATTAATAAGTTTCCATATTTAGTAAGTTTCCCGAATTAGCAAGTTTAGGGTAAAACTCATAATTAATCACATTAGGGTTTCTAATAAGACCAGAGTATATTAAATGGTTCATAGCTCATTAATGATTAAAGTTAAATGTTTAATTAATGGGTTTAGGGTTTCAAGTATCAATTAGGTTAATTGTACCCACACACAAGTCAACACGACATTAAAAGACACACCCGGCATAAGAACATATATTAGGGCACCAAACATCAAAGTGACACATTTAATACCTTTAACACATGCATACACATTAACTAGTTTTATAACCAAATTATGCCAACTAAATGAATTTTAGAAATGTATCAGAAGCCCAAACTAAAAATCAACAAAATTCTCACAGAAGCACATATGTCTTGAGAGTCTACATGAATTTTTACAGATTTTATTATTTAGTATAAATCTCCTTTCAAAAAGTCGTTTATCAAAATAGTCCCAGAAAGTTAACTACACATATATGCAGAAAGTTTTCATTTGGTTAACCCATTTCAACACTTCAGAAAAATCCACAAAAATTTCAGAACGTCACACATAACCCAAATATTACTACTTTAAAAGGAGAGCTCCTAACCCCTTGTGATTTGAAAACTAAAAATAAAAAACGCCATCTGATTTTCAGATTCGCTTTCTCAGCTTTGACACTTAATCTCCCAAAAATCAAAAGACCACTCTCCCAACCTCCAATTGCTATGAATCTTATATTTTCAGAAAGTATACAAATAGTACTTATGTTTAGATCATACGGTAACATACCATCCCCCCCCCCCCCCCCCCCCCCGTTAAGTTATAACGCGCCTTATATTACCCACGTTAAACGTTACCGGGTGTGGAATTCAAACGCACGTTAACGCAGTGAGTTATGCGTTTAACGTTGCGTTAAACGTTCGTATATTTAAAAAAAATTGCACATTGGTCCCTAATACGTGTACATGACCGCTAGATTAAAAAAAATTACATTTTGGTCCCTAACGTTTATATTACCGTTTAAAACGGCTAATTTTCAAATATATATATATATATATATATATATATATATATATATATATATATATATATATATATATATATATTCAAACCCATTTTATCACAACTATAAATACCCATTCACCCACACAATTTTTATTCACACTCCCACTACTCTTTATAAGCTACAATGCACTTCTATTAGCAAAAACAAAATGTCGGGCGGCAACAACAACAACGACAACTCGTTTACGAATCTTCTCAGGGGTGTGTGGAATAACCCATATGCGGGTTCTTCCTCAAATCCGAATTGGAATAACCCAAACGTTGGTTCGTCGTCAAATCTGAATTGGAATAACCCAAACAAATTGGGTATGTCGAGTCAAGAAGTTTTCCAACAACATCAAGAATATCAATATTGGCAAGAAAGCCAACAAAACACCCTAAACTCCAATTTTAAAAATCTTCAATTCACTCAACCATCACAACAATCCGAAATGGAAACTAATGAAGTTCCGGAAACACCTACTTCTCCAATGAAACCGAAAAGCAGTGGTAAACGAAAGGCAAAAAAATCCAAAGAACCTGTAGAAGACGAGGGCAATGAAGAACAAGCTGAAAAGTTGAAGCAACGCTGGACGCCAAGTGAGGAAAAATTACTTACCGATTGTTGGGTGGTATGTTCAGAGGATCCGTGATCGGCCGTTCCCAAACTCGCGATACGTTATGGCAACGTATAAAATTTGAGTTCAATAGACTGAATTCAAGACCTCGCAACAAAGATATGCTACAATCCAAGTGGAAAACGTTGAACCGTGATTGCATTAAGTTCAACACTGCTTACAAACAGGCGCAACGAGACCAAAAAAGTGAGGAAAGTGAAGTTGATATCCTACAACGGGCTAAATCGTGAAGAAAGCGGCAACACGCCGTTATCGAATGAAGATGCTTGGAACGTTTTGCATAAACATTCCAAATGGAACTCGCCAGAGCCGATTGATTTAACCGGTGACGTCCCAAGCCAAACAAACGAGGC
Source organism: Artemisia argyi (assembly GCA_030686995.1). Taxonomy (NCBI): domain Eukaryota; kingdom Viridiplantae; phylum Streptophyta; class Magnoliopsida; order Asterales; family Asteraceae; genus Artemisia; species Artemisia argyi. The sequence goes on along the minus strand of CM060708.1, from coordinate 20,018,951 downwards.
GTTGTTTGGTCATGATGAAATACCACGGCCTATTTGAAAAAAGCTTCGTAGAACAAAAATCTGAGACAACGACAAGCACCAGAGGCACGACTAGCACCGGAGGTTCCTTTTCTTTGTTCATTTTCGGGGATATTATGCGTGAAGAGTATTGGGCAAAACGTGAAGATGCGGCCAGGGCGTATCAGGCGACCGCGGAAAACCAAGCCACACAACAAAGGTTGAGGGAGCTTGAATTTTTGATACTCGACACTACCGGCAAAGATCCACGGTATGTGGCGTTGGCTAATATGGAAAAGGACCGAATTATCAAGAAACTTGGGTTGCCTCCTCGTGAAGAATGAATAATTGTGTGATGTTGTGTTTTATTTATTTCGTACTTTTTTTATTAGCGTTTTGTAAATTTCGTATTGTAATGTGTTGCTCGAATTAATGTTATGTTTTAAATAAATGAAGTATTAGTTAAAGTTTGGGGTTGAAATTGAAAATAATTGAGGTGAAGGTGAGTTATATATGAGTTATGGTACCATGGTTGAAAGTGATGAGTTAATATTAAAAGGTTAAAGCTGATGTGACGCTGACGTGACAGTGAGTTATAAGATAACTTGTAATCATTTTACCTTGGGTGTCTTTTTTTTTAGCTAAGAGATGTGTGGGGGCGATGTGGGAGCTATGGCTCTTAGTGTGTCTTAATGGAGAGAGGAAGAAATCTTAAGCCTTGTATATATAGACTTATTAGTGGAAATAAGTGGGCTTCACATTAAAAAGAAATATTATTAAATAATTTTGTGGACTCTTGTGGACCCAAACCTTTAGCAAAGGGAAAAAAGAAACACCCCTAAACTCTTACTCCCTCCATCTCAAATTATTGTCATGAGACAATAGACACAAAATTTAATAAAAGTGAGGCCACTTTTATTTTCAACCACTAAAATAGAATATACCCACAATAGATTCTTTAGTTTTTACTAAAAAGAGAAAATGAATAATTAATTTGAGACATCTAGAAAAGGAAATATGAACTATTATTATAAGACGGAGGAAGTATAAATTAAAATGATGATTTTTGATGCAAGATGTTGCGTTGTAAACTGTAAACAAAACATAGCAACAATCTTTTCCATTACACCACGTTATCCTTTGTTTGATAGCAAAGGAAAGGTTGGACAATAATAATAGAGTTTGACAGTTGACAATAACCACCCCCAATTTTCCTTCCAACAACAACCCCTTCTCATTTCGATGGCTTCCACGTCATCGTCATCATCACCACCACCAAGACACACAAAATACGACGTGTTCCTCAGCTTCAGAGGCGAAGACACGCGCCACACTTTCACCGATCATCTCTACCACGCCTTAATCTCATCCGGTATCAAAACCTACAGAAACCACAACGATGATTCCGATTCACAAATTGAAACAGTAATTAGATCATCTAGAGCTTCAATTGTTGTGTTTTCGGAGAATTATGCGAGTTCGAGATGGTGCCTTGATGAGCTTGTAATGATTATGGAAAGAAGGAGGAAGTTTTTTCATTTGGTGATACCTGTTTATTATCATGTTGATGCTAGGAATTTAAAGAATAACGAATTTGAGCTGGATGATGTGAAATTGGGGGATTATAAAGTGGTGGAGAGGTGGAAGGAGGCGTTGAAGGAAGTTTCGGATTTAAGCGGAATGGTTGTTTCGGGGTACGTATTCTGTTCGGGATGATTTGTAATGTGTAATGTGTAAATTAAGTTATAGGGCGTTTGGATTAGCTTATTTAGCCGGCTTATGGGCTTATTTGGTTTTGGAAAAGCCGATAAGCTCACTTTTTAAAGCTTATTAAATTTAGCTTATTGGCTTAAGCCAATAAGGTGAAGTGATAAGGTCATAAGCTTGAATAAGTGAGCTTATCGGCTTTTCTAAAGTCAAATAAGCCCATAAGCCGGCTAAATAAGCTGATCCAAACACCCCATTAATATATGATTGGTAGCTTGAGTTTGTGATTTGTAATTAAGTTGAACAAATACCCCTAGTACTAGTGGCCGAGTCTTGATTAAAGTGACAAATTGAGTGACTTTACTTTTTACCTATTAACGGACTAACGACCCGCTAATTCCCCCTTGGCTGTTGCTCGTAGCTGAGACCCTAAAGTTACATACATGGCCTTGCTAACTTAAGTTTTATTTAGTGGTTAGAACGCACAATCTTTTGTATTTGAACGTTTGTCGCTATAAGGAACTTATCCTGATGAAAATCGCATCAACTCTTGGAAAGGATTTGCCAATTACTTCCTCCTTCCATTTTAATTGGATATGTTATTTGATATTATAGCATCCACGATACAAGGTTTATCGGAGTTGAATTTGAAGAAGATTGACGGCATTTCATTTAAGGGATAAACCTTCTCTTCAATTTGGCATTGATTGACCGCCCATTAAACTCCACTTCACTAACTAAATTGTTTTGCTTTTATTTTTCGTTGAATTTTATATAGCTGAATATATATCATAGGATTAGATGTTTGATGTGCCAATGCATTAAAAATTAAGAAAGCATGTGGATTATTATGTGTACCACCAATATCTGTGATGATCTGTGATTGTGGAATAAGAAAATTTGAATCGGTATCTTTCCAAATAGGGAGGTGTTGCGATACTTGCTAACCTTAACTAAAAGCTGTAACCTTAACCTTAACAAATAGGAAAGTGCCTGATAATATTTGTGATTGTGGAATAAGAAAATTTGAATCGGTATCTTTCCAAATAGGGAGGTGTTGCGATACTTGCTAACCTTAACTAAAAGCTGTAACCTTAACCTTAACAAATAGGAAAGTGCCTGATAATATTTGCATCATAATTTTAGATACCTCTTTGTTAGATGGCATACAGCTGACGCAACCTTATATGCATGTGAATAATAACAGAGTTTAATGCTCAAGGGTTTAATACTCTGTTCTTGCTATTTACTGTCCCTTATAGCGACGTGAATATATGTGAGTTCCATTACTTCGTTTTTAGAAAAATGTTGATGCGATTGCATTCCATTTACCTGACGCGGGGAGTTAGTATGGGACCAACAAACAGTCGACATTGATTCTCTTTAACAAGCTTAATGTCTTGTCTTTTTGGGTATAGCTTAACCTCATATCCTGAATACGCCCAAATTCCTATTTCAGGCCTGAAACGAAGTTCATCGCTGATATTGTAAATACAGTTAGCAACAAGCTGCGTCTTAAATTAGTTTCTACTCCACCTCATCTAACTGGAATGGACATTCGAGCAGAAGATATCAATTTTTGGGTGAAAGATGTGCAAGATTCTGAGGTTCTTGCAATTTGTGGCATGGGAGGAAGTGGAAAAACGACACTTGCCAAATATATTTATGATTGCAATTTGCCAAAATTTGAAAGCAGCAGTTTTCTAGAAGACATTGGAAAAATCTGTGAAAAACCCTATGGTTTGTGCACATTACAGGAGCAACTTCTTGTGGAAATTCTGGAGGACAAGAAAAAAGAACTCGATGTTACTTGGTATAAAATTCAGATTGAAAAGGTGTTAAAAAACAAAAAGGTGCTTATTGTTCTTGATGACATTGATACAAAAGAGCAAATAGAAGCTTTACTTGGAATGGAAAAGATTAATACGGAAAGCAAGATAATTATAACAAGCAGGCTTTCAGTTGCGACTATACGATTATGGTTGGGCTCTACATATCGTAGGTGTAAAGAGCACAAACTCGAGTTATTAAACGAGCATGAATCATTAGAGCTTTTGAGTTGGTATGCATTTGGATCCAATATTCCCACAGAAGGTTTCAAGGAGCTCGCGTTAAAAGCAGCACAATATTGTACAGGAAATCCACTGGCTCTTAAGTTGTTGGGATCATTATTTGTTAGTGCTAAAGACTCACGAAAAAGAAGTAACATAGAATATTGGATGAGTATACTGAAAGCATTAGAAGGAGATCCTGATTATAGAATACAAAGTATACTCCAAATGAGCTTCGATCGTTTGCCATTTTATACTTACAGAGAGTTATTTTTGCATATTGCTTGTTTCTTTGTCGGAGAAGATGAAGATTATGTGGTGAAGATATTGGAGCCTGATTATTGTGCAACGGCTGGAATTGTTACACTAATCAACAAATGCCTTCTTACTGTTTCACCAAGCAAAAAATTGATGATGCATGGGTTGATAATAGAGATGGCAAGAAAGATTGTATTTGAAGAATCACCTACAAATCCTGGAAATAGAAGTAGAGTCTGGTGCAACGAGGAATCTTACATTTTGTTGAGACAAGGAGAGGTAAACCTTAAGATGCATTGAAAATACACTTTGGGTCAAAATGGGTCATCTTTTATGTGGCTGTATTAGGTCGGGTTGGTTGACCTGAAACACTTCTTGTCAAATTATGTTTGATAAATCAGTGTGCCAAATATGATTACAAAAGCTCTTCTGTCTCAGTATTGATATAAACTATTAATAAAATGATTTTGAAGGTTTATGCAATAAAAAAGCAATTCAGGCGACTTTGGACTTGAGTCGTTTCCTTGTAAGCTATTTTTTGTTATTTAACCCGTTCGTTTGACCTGATAGAGATGAAATGTAACCCGATTTGACCCATTAGCAAATTGATGGGTCGAAGTTGCCACCTTTAATATTTATCTATATATTAACTATTAAGATTATTTAATATCTATCTGTTTCAACTAATATTGTATTTTTTTTTTATTTTTTTTTATATATATTTTTTTTTTTCCATTAGGGTTCAGATTCTATAGAAGGTTTAGCACTTGACATGCGAATGGTGAGGGAAGAGAAGCATGATATGGTAATACTGGATGACTGAAAATTAGTAAATTATTCCAGTTGTAACAAATAATATATTTTTTATAAACTTTACAGCCAACAGCCTTTGACGTTGATTCACTTGTGAGGATGGATAGTCTAAAATTGCTCCAACTCAATTATGTGAAATTATCTGGATCCTATGACGATTTTCCTGAAGATTTGAGGTGGCTGTGCTGGCATGGATTTCATCTAGAAACCCTACCTGATTTTTTCATGGGGAACTTGGTGGCCTTAGACATGAGTTATAGCAAATTAAAACTATTTGAACCACCCATGGTAGGTATTCTTGTGTATTTCATTTTCTTTAATTTCTTGGCCTTTCAGTTTATTAGGTTTTAAAGGGCTCGTATATCTCCAATTTAAGCTTGATGCTTTTCAAACAGGTAATTAGACAACTGAAGATTCTAAAGTTTAAAGACTCGCAAAGTCTACTTGAAATCCGCAATATCTCCAGACTTCCTAATCTCGAGACATTGATTCTTTGGAACTGTTACAGTTTGGCTAATGTTTCTGAAACCATTAGAGAGCTTAAGAGTCTTACTATATTAAACATGATAGGATGTGAACACCTTTTTAAAGCCTTAGTTTTTGGTAGGCAAAGTCCGCAACAACCATCGTTTTTTCTTCCACTCTCGCTAGAGCGCTTATTTCTTAAAAGTTGCAATCTTGAGCATAACAATTACTATTTGACATTCCAAGACCAATCACTTTTGCAGTACTTGAATTTATCTAATAATGTATTCGAGTTGTTGCCTGATTATAATCATCTTAAAAATCTTCGGGTACTTGACTTAAGTTTTTGTTCAAACCTTAAGTGCATCCTACGTCTCCCAAGTACACTAGAAAAGTTGTTTATTACTTGCTGCAAGTCATTGGAGAAAGTAACATTTGAATCACATCGGTTCACATTGGGGGAGATTGATTATGAAGGTTGTATTAATCTGTTGGAAATTGAAGGCCTTATAGAGTTGGTGCCGATATCCAAAATCGATGAAATAGATCTAGGACACATGAAGTGGATTAAACAGTATCAAATTCACGAGATGTGCTTGATTGGTGATTATCAGCTCACAGTAGGCAGAAGTAGGCAAATACAGGTTCTTTCTTCCTTCTCTCAAATACAATCACAAGTACATAAAGTTATCATTTCAAAATTAATCAACTAAAGGTAGCAAAATGGGTTGGTCGGATTGATCTGGAATTACTTCACAATCTAAATTTTATAATAAATATTAAGTGTGTCCAATGATGACAAAACATTATTATTTTGATAGAGATAAATTTTCGAATAAAATTATTCAGGAAAATTTATGCTTAAAGCATACATGTTGGGCCACTTTCAACCAATCATAACCGGGATCAACCCATTTATAAGTAAATGAGTCGAATTTTCACTCCTCAACTGATCAATATATGAGTGACTGAATTCTATTATTTTATTACCGCAGATGTTGTATGAATTTGGTATATTGAGTACATTTCTTCCAGACATAATGGATCTTGACATACCATATGACTACACGTCACAATCCTCATCGTTATCCTTTGATGTGCCTCCACATTATAAAAATCACATACTCAAAGGTTTAACCGTCACATTCAAATATGCATTATCTAGCAATGAAAAACAAATATTTCCAATATTTACAAAAGTCAGTAACACAACAAAGGGTTGTGATTGGATATACAACCCTATGGTCTTTGGCAAACCTGGAGTTGGTGAGATTGCTATATGGTTGAGTTATTGGTCAACGGAAAATATATTAGATGTTGGTGATAAAGTCACGGTGTCTATCATTGTGGAGAATGGATTGACAGTAATCGAGTGTGGTGTGAGCCTTGTGTATGATGAAGAAGAAAAGGACACATGGCGAAATAACACAGAGTGGGATTTGTCTTCATTTAAGTTAAGTGCAGATATTTATTATCTTTGTCGCCGCGATTTTTTAAAGTCGGTGGAGGTAGATGGACCAATTCCTAGATGGTTTCGGGATTTGTTTGGTTATAAAATTGACTATACAGGTAACCTTTTCTTGTCAAATCTGATTTTTGGTTTCTTGAATTAAGATTTAGCTCTAAATTAAGTTATTTTGTATGTTGCATTGTTATAGAGATACAAGGATGGATAAGAACAGGACGATCTTAAAAGTTTCACTCATAGTTTTCAGATGTGGAAACTTTCATTGGACTAATCCATGGTCTGTAATTGGTATGTATGTGTCATACTTGTTTTATTTATGAGTTCTTTAGTTGTTAATATACACTTTTTATGTGTAATATTCTGATACTTCAGGCATAATAGTGCAGTACCGTGGTGTCCTTTGCATCAACTTTAGATATGATGTATCTTGAGTCTTGACTAATTTTCTTCATGCTAAATTTGTAGACATTAAGACCCAAATGCTGACTAGTAGTTACAAAGATGGATAACCGTTAACCTTTGGATCTTATAATTTTATGAGATTGAATATGGTTGTTGTAGCGATGTTTTGTTTGACCCTTCGCCATTTAGCTTCTCAGTTTCGACATTCTTCAAGAGGGTATGCTGTCCTGCTGAAAGAAGTTCCTGAATCACAGTAGACGCGTTCTGAACTTCTAAAACTTCCAAAGTTACCACAACATATTGTGAATGATTGAAGGGTATGCTAGTTATGTTAACTTTACAAATTGGAGAACTCTTCTTCTGGACCATGGTTTCTCTCGACTAGGGCAGAGATCGAGCTTATGTGCTTATGGGAGTATGATAGTGGGGTAAAGTAAAGCTTGTCATATATTCCTTGCCTGTTTCATGTCGATATGTTTAGTCAACTTCAGATGGTTCTACAAATTCTAAGGGCTTTTATTGTTTTTGGAAGTCTGTTATTATATGACTGACATATTACATCCATGTCATACCAGTGAATATTTGTACAGTTATTTATTTAATAAATGCATCCTCATTCTTGTTTTACTTCCATCTCTTAAGCTTTTCTTGCTCTAATTTTACATCATGGAATTTAAGGCATGGCTACAAGATGAAAGGTTTTGTTGTTGGAAGTCACTATAATCATACACCTATTATATGATGGCATCAAGAATTGATATGAAGTGCAAATTATCATTTTTTGTTAAATATTTACTAACAAAAGTATGTTTTGCTAACGACAAAATGTTTTTTTTGAACGGCAATGATATTAGAAACTGACAAGAAGTGAAGGATAAGTCACATAGAATTTGTACATTCGTTTAACGGATTTACAATCCAATCAATCCATTTAGGATTTGATTTTTTACACCTACGAAGAATCGACGAATGTGATAAGATTCTAATCTCGTCACCTAGGGTATACTTGAGGGGAGGCTTTGGGTCGAAACAAATTTTGTTCCGGTATCGCCAAATAATCCATGTAGTTGATTGTATAACCACGCCAAAACCAGATTTTGCCTTTTTGCTCTTCATTGATAAAATTTAGTTTGTGTTTCAAATTGAATTTATTAAATAAGATAAACCAGAAATAATGACAATAAAAGAAAAAAGTTTTTTAGTCTATCGAGATCCCATTTCTGCACCAACTCAAGATATGCTTAGTGGACTCTATTTCTTAGCGAGTGGAAATCGTCGGGGTATTTGTGTAAATAGGTATAATCCATGTAATTGTATAAACTATCAAAATGAAGATAATAACTATAAGTGTGTATATATATATATATATATATATATATATATATATATATATATATATATATATATATATATATAATTGTGGTGTACAACTTAAAATAGAAAACAATAGGTACACTTGTAGACCGTTGGATCAACAATATTAGTTGAGATCAAAATTAAATTAAATGAATGGTATAATTGTAATTAAACTGATTAAGAATGGCATTGTGTATCCACTTTTTTGAAGATTTAAATTCATTCGTGTACCCTTTTTATTCTTGAATTAATTTGCGGTCACATTAAAGGAGGTATCATTAAATGAGGTACCACTAAACGAGTTATCAAGATTAGTAGCCAATTAAATTTGACATTTCATAATCAATGTCTATATTTACTTTAATATTTCTAATACAATTTTGGTGACACATAAAAATGAGCCATAAAAATTAGTGTGTCATTATAAATATCGTAAAATTTAATGTGTCACTCTATATGTATTAAAAAATTAGCATGTCACCAAAAATTATTGTGTCACTACAAATGTATTAAAAAATTAGTGTGTCACTACCAATTAATATGTCATTATTAATATATTGTAAAATTTAATGTGTCACTCTATATGAATCAAAAAATTATGTGATAAACATTGTGCGTCGCTACAATGTTCAAAAATTTTGTAGTGTCACTACAAATGTATTAAATATTTAGTGTTTCGCTACAAATTAATGTGTTATTATAAATATATCGTAAAGTTTAATGTGTCACTCCATATGTATAAAAAAATAGGGTGATAAACATAGTGTATCACTACAATATTCAAAATTTTTTTAATGTGTCATTACAAATGTATTAAAAATTTAGTGTGTTACTACAAATTAATGTGTCACTACAAATGTATTAAAAAATTTAGTAACTACAAATTAATGTGTCATTATAAATATATCGTAAAATTTAATGTGTCACTCCATATGTATAAAAAAAATTTGGAGATGAACATAGTGTGTAGCTACGATGTTCAAAATTTTTGTAATGTGTCACTATAAATATGTATTAAAAATAAAACTCTTAATTAATTGTTTAGTATTTAGTTATCGGTATGTAGTTTATATAACATTGCTGGACAGAAGATGATAAAAAGGTGATCAAAAGTCAAAACAATTTGACGAGTTAACCTAATCCAACCTAATTAATTTGACTTGTACTAGAAAACTATACATTTGGCTTTGAACCAACTTTTACATCTTAAAGTTAATCTAATTGTGTAGATACTAGATCTCTCATGTTATACCTTCTGGGCTATAACTCGCATGTTAAGAATAGCAAAAATGTTAGTTTTAATATTGATCAGAAATGTGAGTACCCTTCTACAAATCAAACACACACACCAACACCATAATAATTGACTATACTGATCTTTGCTCTTTCTCTACACGTTTTTGATATCACACATTGATATCATTTACATACATACACAAACATACCTTTTTCAAGATCATTTTATTTCCACCATTTCTCCCATACACTTACTCATTAAATCCTTCAGTTAACACATTGCATCATCACTGTATCCACAAATGGGTTGTGGTCACAACCCTCATTTACTTCAACATTTAACATTTTAACCATTTCTCTACTATTTCTCACCGTTTCATTCACAACCCATTTCAGTTTCTTGGCTCAAGGTAAAAGGGTGTACCTCACTTTTTATCATAACCCTCAAAAGAAGATCTAGAAACCGAGTAGAATCGGAAACCTCGTACCTTGAATAAATGAAGTGGACATGTAGCACCATGAAAAAACTAGATCTGAAACTGTTGGAGGTTATGATACACATGGTGGCAAGTAATGATGCCATAGACCATTGAAGGAGGAAAAACGAAAACGAATGCCTTTGTGGTGGTGGTTGTCAGCGGCAAACATGGTTGTTGTCATATGGGTTTTTTGACATCTAAAATGAAGAGGGATGCGTTATGAGGAGACATAGTACAGAACGGCCATGGGTCGTAGGAATCGAGCGACGGCAAAAGAAATCGGACCGCCAAAATAAAGCCATCTCGATTACAAAAATAAAGAAATATAAATAGATCTTCATACTCAGATCTAAAAAACCAGAAGCCAAAATAAAGCCAACTCGAAAGCACAGAAAGAACGAGTCAGTTATATAGACGATGGCTGGTGTTCCACTGTTTGTAACAGTCGCAGCAACGGCGGGTTATAGAGAGATTGGCCGGAATTTAGGGAGAGGTAGAGAGGTGGGAGTAATTTTGTGATGAGTGAGAATATCGAGTAGTGATTGAAACAAAAGAAATAAGTCGAGTTATATTACAAACCAAACATTCCTCACATACCAAGGGACTCATCCCCACCATCCATCTAAAAAGGAAATCAATGGTTGAGATTAAAAGGATTTTATTATTTCACCCATTTTTTATAATTTAAATATCTCTTAAACCGTTAATCGTTAAGCGAAAATAATTACACCATCGCGACGGGCATTTAATTATCTTTCTATAGACGGGCACTTTGATATACTTTCGAAAAAAAAAAAAAAAAATCATTTTTTTCACGTTTTTTTTTCCTGGCCGAAAAAAAAATCATATATGATATTGCATATCATATATGATATGCAATATCATATATGATATTACATATAATATCATATATGATATCATATATAATATTATATGTAAAATCACATATGATATTGCATATCATATATGATATGCAATATCATATATGATTTTGCATATAATATCATATATGATATTACATATCATATATGATATGTAATATCATATATGATATTATATGTAATATCATATACGATTTTTTCGGCCACGAAAAAAAACGTGAAAAAAACGAAAAAATTTTTTTTTGTCGAAAATATATCAATTAGCCTATCTATAGAAAGATAATTAAATGCTCGTCGTAACGGTATATTTTTTTTCGCTTAACGATTAACGGTTTGAAAGATATTAATATTTGAAAAAAAAAGATGAAAGTGGGTTTTTTAAATTGTTGGGATTAATCTCATCCATTAGATCAAATAAAGATGGAGGGAAGATGGAGGGTGAAGATTAGTCCCTTGGTATGTAAAAAAAGTTTGATCCTCAAATGATCTTTACTCTATGGTATATACTATATAGAATATGGGAGATAGGTTTGTAACGTATGATAACTGATTTTCAGGAGGAATTAGGGCTTGTTTCTTTTTATTTCTAGATTAAATGGGTGGGCCTCTTTCTCTTAATGAGTCTTAATGGGGAGGAGCACCCTTTGCTTCCTCTTCTCATATAGACCATTTAACAGAAAAAGAAACATATTATATGTGTGGTCCCACCATTATCTCCTCATTAAGACTCATTAACATAAAAAAGAAACACCCCCTTAGTCTGAGTTTGACTTTGAGCTGAAAACATGGAATGCATTCGAAGAAATCAGTTCATGTGAAAAAATAAATTTACTATAGTACCCTCAAGTATATTAAAATTAATTAAAATTTTCTTTTAAATAGAAAAGACACTTATCATTTGTTTATTGGTGCCTATTATAACCTACTTTAAAAGTGTACACCACATGAACATAAATATATATATATATATATATATATATATATATATATATATATATATATATATATATATATATATATATATATATATACTAGCTTATAGACCCGTGGAATCCACGGGATTTTAGAGGGTTTTTTATTACAAAAAGTAAGTATGTGAATAAAGTAAGAAAAAACAATGAAAGTAAACGATATGAAATTTTCTTGTAACGGAATAATAAGTTATAAGTGACTGAAAGTATAAAATAAAATGCTTGTAAATATCTGTGTAATAAACGTTATGTGCCTCTTGATCTCCAATATGTTTGTCTTGAGAAACAAATGTATGTGGTGACCATTCTAACACTTCAACAAAATGTCCATTACGTGAATACCTAATAAGTATAAAAACAATGTAAGTAAAATAAGTATAAGTTTAGCTAATAAGTATAAACATTACGTGAATACCTAAGAAGTTTTAGCTCAATTTAAACCTTGGGATTTATAATAAGTATAAATAAGTAAAATGCCACGAAACATGTAATATGTATAATATACATACCTATTGACTGTTTGATCATAGACCTTGAAGAACTTCTTTATATACCACATGTATCATCTTTTCCGACTTTGATGGTCTTAAAGAGCAACTGCATGCGGTCAACATCAAACATTTGAGTAATCCATATTCATTTAGTGAACACCTTAATGTTTAGCCGAAAATGTTTATCATACGGAGTAAATTTCAATCTTAGTATAATCACCCTCTTTCCAAAGTGTGTTACATTTATTATCATTCTTACCAATTTAACAACTTGAAGTCTTATTTTATTACATAATCCGTTGGACTTATTAATATTTCTTAACAACATTATGTAGATATATTAAGCAATGACGGCCAAAACTATAAAGATGATGTTCCTAATAGTATGATTATGATGGTTCAAAAGATTGATTACACTTATTTTATTATAATATATAGAATATAAAGATAATAATGTTTTCACCGGTTCATGACACACTATAAGAAATATTATGAAACAAAAACAGTCTGTTATCAGCAAGAGCACAAATGTGTGTTTATATATGGGATGTTTGACCTTATATAGGATATGACGTTGTCAACATTTCAAAACTAAAGCATTGCATTGAATATTAAGATAAAACAAAAATTACGGCAAACAATATGAGTAAGGAGTCGTACCCACATATCCTAATGATGAACATCTTAACTTCATGTAAAACAATAACATTCAAAACGTGATCAATTAAATTTCTACAAATTAAGAGGTTATCTGCTCAACCCATCGATCAAATAAACTTAATTGTATACTAACCTTGAAACTATAAAAATATAAAAAGCTTGAAAAAAACTTAATTTCACAAATATATGTTTCTGCAAGAAGAGTCTCGAATCGAACTTCATGATCCTTCTGACCTTCTTGAAGATGTACCATATAAGATTCAAAATAACTTGATAGCTCAACTAATAGGTACTGCGGGATTCATTAAGGGTGAAAAGAATATATGTATTTAAAATAACTTGATAGCTCAACTAATATGCACCCTTGTCCAACTTGTATATGTATTTGTACCACATATGTCCAGCCTGAAAAGAAGCTGATGTAAGCTCAAATGACCATTCAAGTTTTTCCGTCCATTAAACAACCTGAGATAATATAACAAAATATTGTTTTAGCAATAGCATGTAGATCTTAAGAGAGCTATCAAAGTTTAAAAGCTTACATTGGGAAGAAGATATGCATATATCATTCCAATGATCCATATATAACGATCAAGCCCAGATCTCAAATGCCACGTACTCTTGTAATTGAGGGAGATCCTGTTTGCCAGGATCTCAAAATCCACTTTTGTAAAAAGGTACTATTATAGGTACTAAGCAAAACATGTCAAATGGAAACACTGAGCATCATTGAGTACAATGTTCAGTTAAACAATAACCATGTGGTGTCATTTTAGTTTATCCATGTGACTAAAGAATGGCAAGGACCATGGTGTTAGGTTAAACAATGCTAGTAAAGGAAGCAAACAAAGCCTTGTTAACAATAGACTTTGTGTAACTATATCTACCCCTTCTTTGTGATTGCAGGCGTTAACAAACGATTATCAAGGTTTAAAACTTTGGTAATATTGAAAGATTAAAAATGAAGTTTTTAAGTAAAAAATATATATATATATATATATATATATATATATATATATATATATATATATAATAAAAAAATAAAAAAATAAAACAATAAACATCTTAACAAAGCAAGCAACATAGAAAAATGGTTTGTGACTCCACAAAATTAAATTTTAGTTAAAAAAAAAAAAAAAAAAAAAAAAAGAGCAAAGCTTTGGGTTAGTCTAGCAGTAAGTAGCAAGATCTTCTATTTTTGATGACTCGAAATGATTGCAGGTAATCGTTTTTCGCGAAATTGCATTTAAACATATCACTTATATCTATAACCTTCATGTTGTTCATCTTATCCTTTTGTTTTCCTTGATCCATTATCTGAAATTTCGAAGCAAATCAACACTGGGGATACCTATTCAATTAATCGACGATGTATATAGCATAAAAAATAAAAAACAAACATATCAGAATAATGACCTTGCTCTTCTCCTTTCCACCATCGGATTTTGCAGGCTTTGATGATGGTGGGGGAGCTTTCTCGTTTGACGCCTGCAAAACAATGTCTCCCTTTAAGTAACAAACTCGACAATTTCATTAGCTTGTAAAAAATTGACAACCTCATGGACAACTTCCAACCCACATTACCAGGCTCGACCCGTTTCCCTTTTAGTAAAAGTGGTACTATGACTTGTTTTATTTTTTTCCAACTCGTGTCAAACTAAATTAAGGAACTTCGTATCAGACATTTATGCATAATCTATAGTTAAATCGAAGCGAGTTAACAAAATTATATTAACATACAAATACAAAACCATTAATAAAAATTTAAGTAAAACATGATTAGATACAAACCAACCTTATTATATTAACCTGGATGTATGTAAATACAAAAATTGGACACAGACCAAAAATTCCAAAGGGCTAAGACTAAACCGTTTAACCTCAACCAGAATCAACCAATTCTACAAAAGAAAGGAGGCTGCCCAATGTCAATCAGGAGGTCACAACGTAGAAGACTAACCTTATAACTAAATTACAGTCACAATTCTTTTCTTACTCAATTGCTCAATTGAATAAAAGGTATATTACAGTTGCGTAGAGATGTGATTTTTTTTTCTATTGTATTACCTGATTATTTTGCCTCACCAATATATCCTTCTGGAATCCGAACAACAGCACCAGTTGGTCGAATTATGCCCGAGAGTAAGGAACTTGTGAGAAATGAGTAACAATAAGCCATACGTATCACAAATTGTAAAATATATAGAGAAATACATAGATGTTATAAGTAGTTTCTTATTTGCCACATCAATTAGTTTTTGCACAAACTTAATAATTTAGACGAACAATTTTCGGATCAGCCAATAGCCCAATACTGCAGTATTTAAAGTAATCCCCATGGACATCCTCTCGATTTCATCATTTTATATTGTAGGAGTTAAACAAATAATTCTTATATGCGTGACTTTGATTAATTGATCGTTTAGTAGGCAACAAACCCAATTATAAGAGTGATACCAGTTTTTAATAGTTGCACATATCATCATCTAAACTCATATAAGCTACACCACTACCCACTAAATCACAATACTTCACACCCGTGTCCTAATAAACAAAGATTATTAAAATTGAGAATTATCAATTTATTCGAAGAATATGGATAAGCAAACAGAGAAAGGATTCAAAGGACCAGGATATACAGATTAGCAACCATGTATAAAGTTGTATAATATGAACTAACCTTAATAAGAGAATTCGGTAGCAACCATGTATAAAGTTGTATAATATGAACTAACCTTACTAAGAGAATTATTCAACTTTCGGTAGCAAAGGTTATTGGGTTACCATCCTGTACACACCTACTACTTGCAAATTTAATATCTTTTGTATGATGTATTCACCCTATGACCAACTAAGGAATAATGTAAGGATTGAAGAAAACTCAACAAAATTTTAACTTTGCAGCCCAGAGAAGGGATTCAAAAGACCAGGACTACTGCGATCTGTTTGTCAAAATACTCCTCTTATGCTCAACATTGGAACTTTTGTCAAATAACAGCCTTCAAGCAAGCTTTTTTCTATAAAATAAGGTGATATTAGTTATTTGTAATTCATAAAATAACCTTCAATTTGTAATTCATAAAATAATCAGGTAATACAAATTGAAATAACCTTCAATTTGTTATTCATAAAATAAGATGATATTAGTTATTTGTAATTTACTTATAAAATTAAACAAACAGATCTCTATTACACTAACTACCCGTTTAGACCCAATAAGAATCCACCCATCTTGTCACTTCTAGTTAATATCATACCTTCTCGAGTGAATAAATCCTTGACGATACTAAAGAACCAACTTTTATTTAAAACCTTTTCGAATAAACGAATCTCCAAAGCATCCCGACTCAACATAATTCACTCATATAAAATATACCACTTGAAGAGCTTTGTAAACATCACTTCAACTGAATAACTCCTTGCCCTACATTAAAATCGACAAAACTCAATTAGCCAATAAAATCAATTCTTTAAGGACATACAATCAAGACTAAAAACCAAGATGTTAGCACCTAAGTTTGTAAAAAAAAATTGAAATCCTAAAAAAGGAGGCCTAATCCTAACGATCAGGAACATACACGGATACAAAATTAAAAGGCGAATGCCTAATCCCACAACTTTGCCCATTCTGTTAAATGTTACGTATAAACATTAATAGGTAAATGTCTAGGATCGAACACGAGACCTCGGGATTGCACACTTTACAAACAAGAATAATGTAAATAAATTTATATATTTATTAAATGTATGAAATATATATATTTATGTCACTTAATGGACTAAACGGTCGTTAGTTGTTAACCGTATGGACTAACTATCGTTAAATAAGAAAAACAAGGACTAGAGTGTAACTTGTGTGACAAGGAGGTTCTAGAACTCCCTTGTGGAGTCTAGGCCGGTCGAACAAGGGGTGGGGAGGCCCAACCCTTGCTTGCTTGGTCACCAAGAAATCACCTAGTATATATACAAGGCCTTGGGGTTAAACCTACACATCTTTTGTGCACACACTCTAACCCTAAAACCTTTGTTTGTGTTTTTCTTTGCTTGGCCGATCGTACCACCCCTCCAAAGGGTTCTTGGTCGATTTTCTAAGTACAAATACATAAGTGATTTGTTTACTTGCAACAACCTTTATTCGTTGGAGTTTGTGTGTACAAGAACGAGGTAATTACTTACTTTAGTAATTATCAAGAGATCGATAAACAAAACGGTAAGGGGTTTATCATTGATCTATATTGTCCAAGAATCAAGGTTTATTGAAGTGCATCGGGTACGTTTACTATTTATGTTTTGGTTAATATTTATAAGTTATACTTGATCCTAGCTTCCGCAATACGTGCTATTTGATTGTGCAACTCTAACAGTGGCATCACGAGCCATGTATAACATGTAATTGTTTACTAAAACGTAATAAAAACCGGATCTTTAATTGTTTTAGATACATGTTTTTTTGATCTAGGGTTTTTCCAATTTTTTTTTCTAAAAATTTCGAAACCCTAACCCTAATTTTGGGGGGGGGGGTCGATTTTCCCATGAAACCCTAATTAGGGTTTTGTGGTTTTCTTGATTATGTGTAATCACTAGAAACCCTAGGTCATTAACCGGTTAATTGAACGTATCTTGTGACCTAATTGCTAATTGTTAGGTTTTAATCCGTGACTTACATGCATGTTTGTCATGGATCTTGTTTTGTTGTCACATATTTAGATAGATCTTAAATTGGGGAAGACTCCAATATATATTAAAATCAATTTTATATGCTATGTGGTGTGTTTTTAGCTTTGGCATACGCAATTGATTCGTCAATGTATGTGGCTCACCTCCATTAAGAGGTGAAGGCCTTAGTTGATTACATGCGTTATTATACCTAGAATTGATTTTATTAGGATCTTTTCTAATACGGTTTGCATGTGGCTAATTGTTTCACTTATATTATTATTGTTTGTTTGATTTTCTTTGCTACTTGTTTTATTGTTTTTAGTTGGACTTGATGTAAGCAATAAAAGGGTGTTTTCATAAAGAAAATTAAAACGGACTAATAATTGTGAAACCCTAAAGTGATAAAGTAAGAATCTTGCAATGGTCTTATGACAATCGTGGTCCGATTCGCACGGTAATCAGCTCCCAGTCGAGACTAGCATTATTCAAACTTTATTACTGTTTTGAGATTGAATCCATAAACTTTTGCTTGAATGATGTTTTGTGCAAATATACTTTTAAAACTAAGTCTTTTAAGATGATATTCATAACCATGATTTGAAGGCTTAGAAAAGAGCCTTAGAGTCTGCCTTGGTTATCACAATCTTGAATATATCTTAAACGAATTACTTTTAAAATTATATGTTGTAGAAAGTCATCTTAGGGTTTTGGCATAAACCTCAAGTAAAACTTTGTGTATTAATTTCAGGAATCGGACATAAAAAGTTTTTATGAAAACTTATGTTATAAAGATGAGTGCATGCATCTTTGTACATAATTTTGATTGACATATCAAAAAAATTCAATACCCTTAAAATTTAAGTTACGTGCCATCTACCTATAAGAAACACTTGGAATTTTAATTTAGTAAACGTGAGACCTAGGCTAAATTACTATAACAAGGTAAAATTCTTTTAACGCGTGAGACCATAATTGTAATTTTACAGTTTCTAAGGTAGACGACTTAATTAAGTTGTGCGTGAGACCTAGAACTTAAGGCATGAGATGGGATGAAACATGCTTACAAAGTCAAATTGATGAATCAATTTGAGTAAATCCCATAATGATCTAGGAATTGGAAATCTTGTTTGCCAATTATTGTTCGACAGATTACTATCTTTTGTACTTTTACCACTAGCAGATCAACTGGTGTGGTAAAACTATGTAAAGTTAGATCCTAGATTTTCAAGAAAATTAGTTGGTTATATGAATATAGCCTTGGGTATTTTATTTTCTTGAAGATATTGATTATCGAAAATACTAATATTTGAACTTTATCTGTAGATATGGCTCAACCCGATAACCAAACTGTGATTAATGCTTTCAAGAGTCATCTTGAGAGAGAGAAACTCACAGGAAAGAATTTCAATGACTGGTACCGTTCGCTCAGAATTGTCTTGAGGGCGTCTGGTAAGATGGATTTCTTGACCGAAGAATGCCCACCTGAGCCTCCTGCTACTGCTACACCAGAAGCAAAGGCAGCTTGGAAGGTGGTACATGCTAAGTACAATGAGGTTGCTTGTCTAATGCTCACTAGCATGAATGCTCAATTACAAAAGAAGTATGAGTATGCGTTTCCTAAAGATATGCTTGAGATGCTTCAACAATCTTATGAGAAACCGCCTGCAGTTGAATTGTATGATGAACTTGACAAGCTACACAACTGCAAGCATGGTGATGGTAAACCAGTAGCCGATTATGTGGATGAGATGAAGGACTCCTTTGATCAACTTCACAGAATTGGTTTTGGTTACCCCGAGAATGTGCAAGTGCACTTGATCAACAGATCCCTTAACAAGGATTTTGCTGGTTTTGTGCAGAACTTCAACATGCATTGCTCGGGGAAGACAGTCTCAGAATTACTCGCATTGCTTGTTGATTATGAGAAAAGTCTACCAGCCAAGGTCAAGAATCCCACCCCGCAAGTGTTGGCAATTCATGGGGGAAGAATCCAGAAGAAATCGCATGTGAACAAAGGCAAAGGGAAGGTTAACAAAGGCAAGCAGGTCATGGCCTATCAACCTGAACCCAAGATGAAGCAACATCAGCCTAAGCAGAACAAGGTGAATCCGCCAAACAAGAAGGATCAGGCTTGTCACCATTGTCATGAAAAGGGCCATTGGAAGCGCAATTGCCCACTCTACATTCATGACTTGCGACTCAAGAAGCAGGGGAATGATGCTGGTAACCCCAGCTCATCAGGTGCGTTCTTTATGATTGAATTATTCACTCTTACTCCTAAATTGAATTCATGGGTATATGATACTGGATGTGGCATTCATATCTGCAATACCATGCAGGGGTTTAGAGTTGAGAGAAAGCTGGCCTATGGACAACAATTCTTGCACGTTGGTAACGGAGCGCATGCAGGAGTTGAAGCTATAGGAGTATTTAATTTAGTGTTGCCTTCGGGCCTAGTACTATCTTTAAATAATTGTCATTATGCACCGTCAATTGTTAGAGGTGTAATTTCATTTTCATGTTTGTTGAACCAAGGTTTTCATCATACTATTTCAAGCAATGGAATTTCGGTTTCTTTAAATAATGTTTTTTATTTTAATGCTATTGCTGTGAATGGTGTATTTGAAATTGATATGAATGATAATGATAATGCTTTTGTTACAAATAATTCGATGTATAGCATCAACAATAAGAGAATCAAGAAAGGTCTGGATTCATCTTATCTTTGGCATTGTCGACTTGCTCACATTGGCAAAGATCGCATGAAAAAGCTGCAACATGATGGGCTTTTAAATAAGATCAATGATGAATCATTTGATAAATGCGAATCTTGCATTGCTGGGAAGATGACTAAGAAACCCTTTAAAAATAGGATTGAAAGGGCTAATGATCTACTTGGTCTTATTCACACAGATGTGTGTGGACCACTTAGACATGTGTCAAGGAGGGGTGCTAGCTACTTCTTAACATTTACGGATGATTACAGCCGTTATGGTTATGTTTATTTACTTAAACATAAACATGAGGTGTTTGAAACATTCAAAGTGTTTAAAGCAGAAGTAGAGTTGCAACTTGGAAAGAAGATTAAAGCTCTTCGATCCGATAGAGGTGGTGAATACCTGAGTCAGGAGTTCATAGATTATCTAGCAAAGGAGGGAATTGTCCAGCACCTTACTTCTCCATATACTCCACAACAAAATGGTGTATCTGAAAGAAGGAATCGTACATTGCAAGACATGATACGATCTATGTTTAATCTAACAACTCTTTCTTTCTCGTTTTGGGATTATGCCTTAGAATCTGCGGTTCGCATTCTAAATATGGTTCCAACAAAGAAGGTTGATAAGACACCATATGAGGTATGGACTGGAAAAGCTCCTAACCTGTCTTATCTAAAGGTCTGGGGTTGTGAGGCGTATGTTAAACGTGACTCAGCAGACAAACTCCAACAAAGATCTGTGAAGTGCATCTTCGTAGGATACCCTAAGGAAACTATGGGATACTACTTTTATTACCCACCTGAAAACAAAGTATTTGTTGCAAGGTATGGAGACTTTCTTGAAAGAGAGCTCATATCTCAAGAATTCAGTGGGAGAGTATATGACCTGGAAGACGGTCATGAAGATGTAGAACCTTCTGAAAACACTAACGAACTTCCGGTAGAACCTGAAAGCTTAGGTCCTCCACCTGAAGTTGAAGTGATTCCCATTCGTAGGTCAACAAGACCAGTAAAGGCTCCTACTCGTCTATGTCTTAATGTAGAGAGTGATGAGTATATACTAGGTGATCTTGATGAGCCTACAAGTTATAAAGCTGCCATGAATGGTCCTGAAAAGGCCAAATGGAAAGAAGCTATGGATGGGGAAATGCAATCCATGGAAGACAATGATGTCTGGGAAGAAGTAGACCTACCTCCGGGTGCCAAACTAGTTGGGAGTAAATGGCTCTACAAGAAAAAGACTGACATGGATGGCGTTGTACACACCTATAAGGCCCGTTGTGTAGCTAAAGGCTATACACAAACTTTTGGTGTTGACTATGAGGAGACCTTTTCTCCTGTAGCTGACATAAGGGCAATTAGGATTCTTATAGCCATAGCCGCTTACTATGACTATGAGATTTGGCAAATGGATGTTAAAACCGCCTTCTTAAATGGTCGCCTAGATGAGGACATCTATATGGCGCAGCCTGAGGGGTATGTAAATCCAGAATTTCCAAATCGTGTATGCAAGCTTAAAAGATCCATTTATGGATTAAAGCAAGCATCACGACAATGGAATAAAAGATTTGATGGTGAGATTAAAAAGTATGGATTCACTAAAAATCTTGATGAGCCATGTGTATATCACAAAGTTAGTGGGAGTAATGTAATTTTCCTTATATTATATGTCGATGACATATTGATCATGGGGAACGACATTCCAAGTCTACAAAAGGTTAAGGAATATCTTGGAAGTTGTTTTTCTATGAAAGATTTAGGGGAAGCTGCATTTATTCTGGGAATCAAGATATATAGAGATAGATCTCAGCGATTAATTGGATTAAGCCAAAGTGCTTACATTGATAAAATATTGAAGAGATTCAATATGCAAAATTCCAAGAAAGGATATTTGCCGATGCAAGAGCAACATGGCTTGAGCAACAAGGTTTGTGCTTCAACACCTGCAGAGGTGCAACGCATGAAAAGAGTCCCTTATGCTTCGGCTGTGGGATCTATAATGTATGCGGTAAAAAGTACAAGGCCTGATGTAGCGTTTGCTCAGAATTTAACCAGTCGATATCAGCAAAATCCAGGTGTAGCTCACTGGACTGCTGTTAAGAATATTCTTAAGTACCTTAGGGCAACTAAGGATATGTTTTTGGTTTATGGGGGAAATCCATCGGCAGAACTTGATGTTACAGGTTACTGCGATGCTTCTTGGAAAGGTGATAAGGATGATACGAAGTCTCAGACGGGTTATGTCTTTGTCATTAATGGAGGAGCAGTGGATTGGAGGAGCAGAAAGCAGAGTGTACTAGCGATGTCTGCTACAGAGAGTGAGTATATAGCTGCTTCAGAAGCTGCAATGGAAGCTGTTTGGATTAGGAAGTTTGTCTCAGGGCTTGGAGTCATGCCTTCGATACAAAGACCTATTAAAATGTATTGTGACAATTCTGCTGCAATCACATTTGCCAATGAGCCTGGAATCATGAAAGGCACCAGACATTTCCCGATTAAGCATCACTATGTTCGAGAACAAGTCGAAATAGGTGAAATCGAAATGCTCAAAGTTCACACAGATGATAACTTGGCAGATCAATTAACAAAGCCTCTACCTGGCACTAAGCTTCACAAGCATGCTGAAGGTGTAGGACTGAGATTAGCTGAAAGTTTCATGCCCATTTGTGATTAGTGTTTGGATAAAGGATGTAATGTACAATTATTATTTTAATGGAATAAAATAAGTTTTATGTTTATTTATCATTGTCTTAATAATATATCCTATATTTGCATGTTTAAGATCCTTGAATAATTTATTATTCTAAATGTCCATTGTCGATTAATGATGTGGGAATATCATTAAACTAAGACAAATTTGAGTATTGGTTCAGGATATACTTGAAAGTATATTGATGCGTAGTCATACCAATTTCACATAATATTCGATGAATTGAATATTGGACTTATCCCAACAATATGATTTAATATGTAATGTGAGAATCATATTTAAAGTTATCCTCAGACTTGAGATACCAGATAAGTGTCATGGATGTAGTGCATTTTTGTGAAGCAATCTACCGCTCACCGTAACAGGGAGTTATAAGGATTGTTTTCAGAAGTGTTGCAAAGTTCATGGGTTATTCTTGTAGTCAAGAGAGAATTCATTCCTTCTGATTTGTTCAGAAGTTTAATACTGCTGGGCCCCTCGTAGGGTTGACAAAATGTTTGCATGGCCATGCCCAAAGTCTATCTGGAATACGTTCAGATGTTTTGGTAATTTTGTTCAATCATAAAGAAACGAGAAACAGAATTTTAATAAAGGAACTCACATCTTTATTAATGCGGTATTAGTAATGAAAGGATAATTATAATGATGAATCATTAAAGGTTTTTCCAGGAAACCTAGCTCGGTTTGGACTAGGGGCATTGGAGTGTTGCAAGACGCTAACCAATGTCATTTTACTATTAATGAATATACGAGTGGGAGCTGTTAAATGTTACGTATAAACATTAATAGGTAAATGTCTAGGATCGAACACGAGACCTCGGGATTGCACACTTTACAAACAAGAATAATGTAAATAAATTTATATATTTATTAAATGTATGAAATATATATATATTTATGTCACTTAATGGACTAAACGGTCGTTAGTTGTTAACCGTATGGACTAACTATCGTTAAATAAGAAAAACAAGGACTAGAGTGTAACTTGTGTGACAAGGAGGTTCTAGAACTCCCTTGTGGAGTCTAGGCCGGTCGAACAAGGGGTGGGGAGGCCCAACCCTTGCTTGCTTGGTCACCAAGAAATCACCTAGTATATATACAAGGCCTTGGGGTTAAACCTACACATCTTTTGTGCACACACTCTAACCCTAAAACCTTTGTTTGTGTTTTTCTTTGCTTGGCCGATCGTACCACCCCTCCAAAGGGTTCTTGGTCGATTTTCTAAGTACAAATACATAAGTGATTTGTTTACTTGCAACAACCTTTATTCGTTGGAGTTTGTGTGTACAAGAACGAGGTAATTACTTACTTTAGTAATTATCAAGAGATCGATAAACAAAACGGTAAGGGGTTTATCATTGATCTATATTGTCCAAGAATCAAGGTTTATTGAAGTGCATCGGGTACGTTTACTATTTATGTTTTGGTTAATATTTATAAGTTATACTTGATCCTAGCTTCCGCAATACGTGCTATTTGATTCTGCAACTCTAACACATTCAACATCTAATATGAGCAACAACATATAATGACAATAAGTGAACTCAACAAACTAAAAACCAAAATAAATGTAATTGATAATCAGATTGTTGCAGAAAAGAGAAGGGTTCTTCATCTCATCTGTAAATTAAAGGTTGAACCCTACGATAAAATACAACTTCAAAGCTTAGATCTTTTTAATGACAAATGTTTAAATCTTGAATATTCTATAATTTCTTATGCAAATCTTAACAATTAAAATATACAAAAGCTTTTTAATTTCCGATAATGGCTTTGAAGGTTAAACCAAACCAAACCAAAACATTTTGAAGCTTCTAAAAAAAAACATTTCAAAGCTTAGATCTTTGACTCAAAGTTTTCAACCTCGAACCCTTTTTTTGATTCCAACAACAAATCATAGTAGTTAGAGCAAATCAAAACTTTTAAAGTTTAAAATTTTAACCTAAAGCTTTCAAGGTTTTTTTTTTTTTTTTTTTTTTTTTTTTTTTTTTTTTTTTTAATTAAAAACTGATACAAAACATAGCAATTAAACACTTGTACAAATAACCCTATCATACTAACAATTTAAAAAACATTTCTTGAACTTCAAATCAATGAAAATTACACCAAAACTGCTTTTCATTTATTTTTTGCCAAAGAGTTCATGATGCACGAAACATGCATCTTACAGATTTTAAATTTCCAACACAACATCAACATTCATAAATCAATAAAGCTCCAACATTTATGCTACATCATTTCAGGACCAGTAACGGGCTCATGCTCAAGTGACAGTGCACTTCCTCGTTCGAAAGGCATTTTCATCATATCCTGTTCACTATACACCTAATGCATAAAATAGAACTTAATTACATAACTCTAAGGAGTTATTCTAATAAGTATACCAAACAACGTCAGCCTCTAATAGCAGTTTTAATATGAACACCCAACACAACATGTATAAATCATTACTCTAAGAAGCAATCCCAAACAGCCCTTTATATACCTTAATAACGTATGCCAAACAGTCCTTAAAGTTAACAGGTTTGGTGAAGTTGGCACATCTGAGTCTCGGGAAGATCCAACCCCTCAAGTTAGTGTCAATCTCAAATGAAGAGAACTCAATTTGCCCCTGTACAAATAGCAAAGTGGATAACCCATCTATTAGAAGTAAGCATTGGTTCCTTAACATGAGCAAAGATTACCTCCAAACTATGCCTTACATAATTATCATAAAAGTTAGTATAAATTTAACTTACCCTGCAGTAATATAAATCAACCAAAGATATTTTGACAACCAGAATCAGGAATCCTAAAACAGTAAGACACAACCTGCAAAAAAAAAAAAACAAAAACAACAGCCATATGAACAACAAGATTTAAAAAAAAAATATTCCCCTACTTTTTGATGGTGGGCTGAAAAACACCATAAAATTAAACATGTATTATCAGTAAATCCCTAAAATTTATATTTTAAATTGACTTAAAACACAATAAAATTGATTTGAAAAACAATAAAACATCAAATTGATCTTACCTCCCTGACAATTTTATCGAATGGCAGCAATATATTTACTGGCACCGCTGCAAGTTCTTAGGGTTGAAGATAAAGAAGAAGTCGTGTGATTTGAATTCAAACAAATAAAGAGGAAGTCAACATAGAATTTCAATTAACAAATCGTATCTTTTTTTGGAGATGATTGCTTGAACGATTATTTGATTGATTGTATGAGCATTGAATGTGTTAATTCATTACCAAAAATAAAAGCATCGAATGTCAGTAAGCGTTTTTGACAACATGTATTGAAGATAGAATGGCAATGAATTTATGAAGAGTGTATTTTTACGGAATGAAGCAAAAACATACATGCATAGACTTGTTGTACGCAATAAATCTTCGTCCAATCACATTCGAGACACATCAGCGAATTTATTACAAAGGGTGCTTCATTGAGTTGTAAAATATTGTGGTTTATTAGTGTGTATATATATATATATATATATATATATATATATATATATATATATATATATATATATATATATATATATATATATATATATATATATATATATATATATATATATATATATGGATTTTCTAACCCTTAGGCACATGTTAAAAACATTAATTGCACTTTAGATTTTTATGGGAAATACCAAAACTTTTTTCTCTACCAAAATTACCCTCCTAGTTAAATTAATTAATTGCAAATTTCCCGCTCCTTATTTTGTTCCCACCAATGTACGTATTTTTTTTGAATGTTTGACTTCATTCACATATATTATTGCAAAAGTTGAAGTTTGACTTCATTTTTTTTGTTCCTTTCGACTATTTTCATACACAAATGAAATTTCTTATATTCCCTCCTAATTAAGTTCTAATTTCTCATATTCCCTCCTAATTAAGTTCTAATTTCCCTCTCTTTTTTTCCCACCATTCACACCCAAGATTAAATATTAAATTACTTTACATCATAATGCATACATCATTAAAACATATAAACTCATATCTTGAAAAACCATGAAATTACTTCCTTTTGATTTGAATGAAGTTCCTATGGAAGAAAACATTGTGGATGAAGATATTGATGAAAAAGAAAATATCGACGAACCTTTTGTTGGTCAATGTTTTCTTAGTGAAGAAGAAGCTTTTGTATTCTATGTAAAATATGCAAGAATGAAAGGGTTTTCGGTTCGAAAACAAGAATGGCGTGAAAAAAAGACGTGATTTCTTTTGTCACCGTGAAGGAAAGCCGGAGACTAAAGTGGTAGATTACTCAAAACAACAAAGAAATCGAGGTTCTAGAAGATGTGAATGCAAGGCATATATGCGTATAAAATGGAAACGAATTAATGAAATATTTCCGGAAGAGTGGCAAGTTACTAAATTTGTTACGGAGCACAATCATGTCTTATTGTCTACACAAGAGGTTCGTTTTCTTCCCTCCTATCGTAATATTACTATTGAAGATGAAAAACGCATACTTTTGTTGAAAGAAGGAGGTTTATCCGTTAGACAAATTATGCGTGTAATGGAGCTAGAAAAAGATGTGAGACACGGAGAACTTCCATTTCTTGTAAAGGATGTTCATAACTTTTTTACGAAACTTCATAAAGAACACTCACCAAATGATGCAAGAGAGCTTTTGGAGTATTGCAAAAGTGCTAAGAGTGATAATCCAAATTTTCAATTTGCATATAAACTAGATGATGAAAATAGATTGGAGCATATTTTTGGGTCTCAAGCTCATTGTTTTAATTGGTATAAAAAATATGGAGATGTGGTAGTATTTGATACTACATACAAGGTCAATTCATACGAAATGCCTTTTGGAGTCTTTGTTGGTATTGATAATCATGGAAGGACTATATTGCTTGGTTGTGCACTTGTACGTAATGAGACAACAAAAACATTTCGATGGCTCTTCAAGGTACGAGTTTATATGTTTATATGATACAAAGTTTATTAGTATGTATTATATACTGTGTTCATATAATGGGCTTGCACTTTTCCATTTAAGTAAATATTCGTATGAAGACTAAGGATCCAATGAGAAGAA
The DNA here is from genome assembly GCA_030686995.1 of Artemisia argyi. Lineage (NCBI taxonomy): Eukaryota > Viridiplantae > Streptophyta > Magnoliopsida > Asterales > Asteraceae > Artemisia > Artemisia argyi. The sequence continues at coordinate 19,990,586 of CM060708.1, read as the reverse complement.
TCCTTAAAATAAGAAGAATGAGAAATAATTATAACAACATATTAAAGATGCATCAATTTGAATTAGATGCATCCCTAATCTTTTAGATGCATCATAATATATTTTTTAGCAAAAAATTAGATGCATAGACATATATTAGATGCATTTCATCAAATTACACGAATCCTATGTATTTTTTGTCCTCTGCGGGTCAAATATGTTGCTAGTACTATTTTGCATCGTTTTCACTTCAAAATCACTTTCAAAACTAATTGTGATGCATCTAAATGAATAGATATGCATCTAATTCAAGTCGATGCATCTCAAATATGATGTTATAGTTATTTCTCATTATTCTCATTTTAAGTTTCTTCTTACTGGATCCTTACCCTTCGTATGAATTATATACGGTTTTCATGTACATTATTATTATTTTTTTCTTCCTATGGGGCTACTTTACTTACTTTATATTATATTATCATGTAGAATTTTAGTCTACTTATGAAAAAGTCACCGAAAACGATATTGACTAATCAAGATCCATGGATGACGGAAGCAATTGCGAAAGAGATGCCTTTTACAAAACATGCATTTTGCATATGGCATATTACCACAAAATTTAGCGGTTGGTTTACTTCGGTCTTAAGAAGTGAGTATTCAAGTTGGTGTTCGGAATTTTACAACTTATACAAGTTAGACACAATCGAAGAATTTGAGCAACAATGGCCGTTAGTAATCTCAAAGTATAATATGACCGAGAATAAGCATGTAACAGGATTGTATCAAATTAAAGAATTTTGGGTGCCCGCTTATCTTCGTAATTTCGTTTTTGGTGGCATGACCACTACCGGGAGATCCGAAAGCATAAACACATATATAAAAAGATTTATTTCTTCACGAACTTGTTTGTCCCAGTTTATTAGACAAGTAAGTACTCATATATTACATTGCAAATACTACTTACATTATTAATCTTAACTTATTTATGTATATATTATATAATTTTTTTAGGTTGATCTAGCAATAGAAGATGTTGAGCAAAGACAAATGCATGATACCATGTTGGAAAAATATAGAGGTTCGTATTTGAGGTCGCTCTCGCCATTAGAAGAACAAGGTCATTACTTTTTGACTTCATTCGCTTTCAAAAAATTTCAAGAGGAATTTGGAAAAGCAATTCAATATACGATTCAAGAAGAAAATTGCATCAATTTTATTGTTAAACATCATAAAGCGTCACGAATGCATAAGGTGTTTTGGGATGGTAATGTAGCGAAGTGTAGTTGCAAAAATTTTGAATTTGTTGGAATACTTTGTCGTCACATATTAAGTGTTTTTATCCATAAAGATTATTTTGAAGTACCTTCTACTTGTTGGCTTTCACGGTGGAGACGAGATGAACTTCAACTTGATGAGACATCTCCCTCACCACAAGAAGGAAGTATTGTAGATTCGACTTGTTCAAATGATACGATTAATTTGGTCGAATGTCCTCCAAAGTCAAAAACAAAAGGGCGGCCAAAGAAAATACGACCAAAAGGTGGAATCGAGTTGATAACACAAGTAAGGCGTTGTGGGATTTGTAAGGGTGTTGGTCACTATTCCACAACATGCCCCGAAAGAGAGGATTTTGGTGATGGCAATATTGCTCCACAACGTGCTAAAAAGAAAAAGAAAATCGCTAAGGAAAATGAAGATTTGAATCCTATCTTTTGTTTAAAATGTTAGTAGTTGATGTTATTTGTCAATTATGTTTTATTACTTTTGAATGAACTTTTGTTAATTATGTTTTATTACTTTTGAATGAACTTTTGTCAATTATGTTTTATTACTTTTGTCAATTATATTGTATATGTTAATGAAGATTTTTATCTTTCAAATTTGCATGACAACT